>JBAMJV010005591.1:0-134619 GCA_037951105.1 Echinarachnius parma | reverse complement strand
GACGCATTTTAGTTGTAAAATACTGGTAGAGAAAGATCAGCCGTTGGAGTTGAGGTGAGAGAAAAAAAGGATTGACCGGAAATTCAGAAAATGATGTAAGTGACTAGGAGGTCTTATACACTAACCTGAATAATGCATTGACCTTCTTATCAGAAAGATCTGTGCGATCTTTTTTTCGACAAACATATCTATTTGTTTTAACTTCTTTTTAAAGAATTCTCAAGATAGAATGTTCACATTATATAATCATACTTAATGAACCGAGCAGTGGCGTTGCCCCAGGAAAGGGGGTAGGGGAGGGGAGAGGGGAGGGGAGGGGAGGGGGGGGGGGTGGAGGGACAGGATGTGCCCCCCCCCCCAAATAATTAGACAAAAGCAATACAAAAAACACAAGGGGAAAATCTATGAGATCTTCTTTGACAAATGTATCTGTTTGTTTTAACTCCTTTTAAAAGAATACTCAAGATAAAATGTTCACATTATGTAATCATACTTATTTCCCCCAATAACTATTTTAAATTGTTTGTTTTAAAACACAAGCAGAAAATCTGTGTCAAAAGTCAAAACAAAGGAATACATAAGGTGTGCCTCCTCAGTCTGACCACGCTACGCCACTGAACCACAGGATGGTCAAGATGTGAATGGCAGATATAAAGAAGGTGCAGCATTTAAACCTTTAATATTTACGCCAAGGGAGTGGCTCAAACAATTACAATAATTTACTCTTTAAGTCTCTCACTACTAAATCATGTCTTTTTAAAGTCAGTGGATATGGTTTGCATAATATATCAAAATTGTTCATGAAATTAAAATAAATTGATAGTATTTGATAGTGTTATGCTCATATAGTTTGGATATTTAAAAATTCATCCTTTGTTCATGAAATTAAAACAAACTGATACTATTTGATAGTGTTCATGGTCAATGCGTAGAATTAAAAAGGCTGATACAAATCTCTTTTGGGTAGGGGTCAAGGGCCTCCAGTAAAGTGGACAGTTTTCTGAATTGTGGACGTATGCATTATGCAAACAACTGGAATAGAAATCCATTACAAAATACAGCCTGAATTTGTGTGTTTCAAGAGATAATAAAATATTTCCAATAAATACACTTGTTAAATAAAGAAAATCTTAAATCTTAAAATATATATGAAATCTTGAAATATATATTATAAAATCTTGACATCTTAACTATATAATTATGTGATAAATACTTCTTTACAAGAGTAAGAATGCACACATTGTTTTTTTATGATGTACATGTATAAGTTCAGGATTCGGCTAAAAATTGAATTACAATTTTGCTTTTGATTTTGTAAATAAAAGTTGATATAATTAATCATTAAAAATATAAAATCACCAAAGAACAAGGATTTTGACCTTTCATCGCATGAAACAAATCTCCACTCTAGCTATAATATCGCGGGTCAAGTACTAAGCATGCATGTATCACTAGCACAACTTGAACAAGACCAACAAGATTTTTTTTAAATCAAACTCAGTCTGATGGTCACCTACTTTGGAAGTACCTCTTGAAAGCAGGGAAAAATTAATATTAATTTTTCGGGGGCTACCTTTCTAAAATTTGTTTTGCATTGAACTCTATGCAAATTTATGGGGGCTCTTTTATGATTTTCGCCGCGCACACCCTGTGTATTTTTTTCACTGCTTGAAAGCAATACAGCACAATTTTGGCCGACAAAGCATTCTCAACATTGCTACATTAAATTTGTGGACTCTTTGGATTCATTATTTTGTATAAAGAACTTTTTTACATTGTATCCATCAAAAAAATAAAAAAGCATTATGTGGTATCTTTTGCATATGAAACAGAGCTTGGTATCAGGAAGACATATTTGTTTAATACTTTGATCCAATCAGTTCAAATTCATGAACCAACAACCCCTTCAGATATCAAAATATATATCTAATTGCGCTTACCTGTTTATCATTCCATTTGCCATGATGAGTGAACGTGGAAGGAAATATACGAAGCGAATCACGGAAAACCGAAGAGAAAGAGGAAGAGAGAGAATCGGGAGAGAAAATAGGAAAAGTTGTTTAATATTTGTGAACACTATTTATCAAATCATCATTATCATCGTCATCGTTCTTATCATTGTTACCATCATCATCGTCATCATCACCATCATCTTCATCATCACCATCATCATCACCACCACCATCACCATCACAATCAGGGAAAAAAATACACGGAGGCGGTGGGCGAATTCGCCCCCGAAATACCAAAAGGAGCCCCTGAAGAAGAAAAAAACACCCCCGAAAAAAAGAAGAAAACAAAAATCGAATGCCAATCCATTGATCACTATTCAGCATTAGAGCTTAATAGTAGCCCATAACATTTGAAAAAAAGAAAGAGCCAAAATGAATGAACAGTTTTTTAATCGGCCCTCCAACCATGTTTTCAATACCCTTTAAAGGGGAATCTCATCCCATGATTTCCTGTCCAAAAGCTGCTTATAATATAATGTTACCAGACTTGAATAATTAATTTGGAACGCATTCACTGGCACCTGCCTGCCAGCGGGCGCCGAACATCATCATCGTCACATCGTCACACGGGATGTTAATTCACACGTTGCTTGCACACTCACAGAAAGGAAAGAAAAAATGCTCTCGCCATTCACAGCGAATGTTAATTTACAGATGAGCTTATAAGCTCCGATGATATCCAGATCTTATTTATTCATCAAACAGAAATTAAAAGTTTATCTCGGGTTCACATCGTCACAGGGGACGGTAATTCACACATTGGTTGCACACTCACAGAAAAGAAAGAAGGAAAACATGCTCTCGTTCATAGGGAATGTTAATTTACAGATGAGCTTTAATACATTGTAAGGTCTGATGATATCCAGATTTTATTTATTCATCAAACAGAAATTGAAAGTTTATTTTGGGTTCACAAAATAGCATGTTAAAATGGTATTTTACAATTAATAGTTACATTTCCAATGGTTTATCCATTGAGACAAATTAAATGTTGGTCATTGGGGATTATGGTAATGTTTCACCTCCACAAAATAATACAAATTCAAACAAAGTATTGTGAAACATCTATATTTTTCCCCATAATTTGAAGAATCAGAATTTTCTGTCTCCATGTTATTCCGTCAGAAAGCTTATTTCTGTTCTATATCCCTCCAAGGATATACAACACAAACTACAAACATAATATATGACATTAGAAACATGTAACTCAATAACTGCAATAAAGACAAAGTTACTGTTGGAACATATTGGTTAGAGCCAAGCGTTGATAACTGCCAAATGAGAAGAAGAGCTAGGAACGTTCAACCGAGATTGAACGAGGTATGCTTCTAACAAAACCAAAGAAATGCACTTCAATGAGCGTTAGGTAAGGTGCTCAATAGAGCGTACCTTTCATTCGATACTAAACAGAAATAGCACATTGCTTTGAGATCATTAATGACGTCTTCGGGCAAAGCCCACACAATTTTACGCAAGGTCCTTGAGGGTAATGCTCCATCCCCTCACCAACAGAAATTACATCAATTGGAGAAGAAAAAATTATACTAATGGGAAAACAAGGAAATTTGTCAAAATAATCTTTGCAAATTTGGCATTGAGTCATCTAATATGAGGTGTATTCGGGAAAAAAGTCTCATATTCCAAGCTCTAATGGATTTCCGCCCCACACGAACGAACGAACGATCCAGAATGCGAGAAGATTCCGCGAACCGCGTTACGTTGAGGTCACTTCCCAGTAGTTCATCAGCTTCTCACGGAAGAATAAAACCCGCCTACGCATCTCCTTCCGATGAAACAGCCCAACCGAGCATTTACTTCCTTCAAAAATTTACCAACCGAGCATTTACTTCCAATGAAATAGCCCAACCGAGCATTTACTTCCGATGAAACAGCCCAACCGAGCATTTACTTCCAATGAAAAAGCCTGACAATGCATTTCCTTCCAATGAAAATAGACCATCATGTATTAAAGCATATCTTTGTAATTTAAGTAAAAGCCTGAACACATCACGTGGCATCCTTCGGTCTTATTCAGTAATTACTTAATTTACTGAGATTCTATAAAAATGCTAACAGTAAGATAATCAAGAAGGTACTATGATCATCTTTTGAAACAAATCCTAGGTGTAGGATATCACAAAATGGTCATTAGCATATGTCCTAGTTTATCAAGTCATTTTGCCTTTATTTAAAATGTTACTGACTTCCATTAATTTGTTTTACTTTACACTTCATTTAAAGAGTACCCTTTAACTTAATTACAAATGATCATATCACCATCGTCAACTTCATCATCATCATCATCATCATCATCATCATCATCATCATTGTCGTCATCATGAGCACCATCATACTTCACATTTCCTAGTATTTACCAGCTGACTAAATATACATAAAGTTCACACATTTTTGTACAACTTGACGGACAAAATGTCGTGCCGGTAGAATACACACTACAGGGACAGATGGAAGAACGTGCCAGAAGATGCAATGTCACAATCTTCATTGTTCTATTTACCAGCTGACTAAATATACAAAGAAGTTCACACATTTTTGTACAATTTGACGATAAAAATGTCTTGCCAGAGGAAAACACCACTACAGGGACAGAAGGAAGAACGTGCCAGAAGATGCAATGTCACAACCTTCATTGTTCTATAATGTACATGTACAGCCCACAACATCATCAACGCGCACACACACACATACACAGAAGTCAGCTGTGTCGTGATTTGAACCCTAGGTCAATGACACAGAGTGCAGTGACCCCCAACCACTAGGCCCCCACAGCAGACACATATTACGACCAACTTGACAATTGAACAATAAAGTGTGCATGTAATTTTCATAATAAAGAACTATTCACTTGTGGCTAGAAATATTTACAAATGACACACTCACCATGATTTTGTTTTGTTTTCCACAAATTTAATAGACTTGCATCCTAACCCCCTTTCTCTTTCTCTCTCTGTTACTTCCAAAATGATATTAAAAGGTACCAATATGGGTGGATATTGTTTTTGTTTACAAATGACAGCCTCGGTATAAACAACAACAAAGAGTTTCATAACTATCAAAGAGTCATTAAATATCACCCCTCCTTGTAATATGCGGTAACCACCACGCACACTCTCCGCGATCGCACCGCACACTCTCTGCGATCGCGCACCGCACACGCGCACCACACATACCACACATTGTTGTCCCGTTTTAACCCATTCAGGGCTGTGGTCCCATAATACTCCAACTGGGGTCTATGGAGAATGCGCGTTATGCAGAAATCAAACAGTCTAAAACATTTTAATAGCAATCTGCAATTGTACGTGTATGTGTTCTGACCACCACTTTGCTTTGGAAATACAATTAGCAATATTTAATATATAAATAAAACTGTGGATTGCAGTCATTTAGAGTAGATTTCCTAAAAAGATCACTTCATGTTCAGTACACACTTCATAGGTTTAGATGTGACCAATTCATATTAAGACCAAATTACAAGATTTCGGAAAGAATTTAGATTGCTTTTATAGAAGAATCAGAAACAAATCAACCCTAATACCCAATGAATATACTAATTCTAGAGCTGCATACAGGAAGCATTTGATAATAGTTGGTTTGCTACTTTAATGTATAGATAAGTCTTCCTTTTTAAAGTGTGTCTTTACATGTATGTTATCTAATTTAATCCCACCACTGCAGAACACTGAGGTAAACCACAGAGGAAATTTCAAATTTACCCAAGTTAGTTCAAAATATTAAAAATTGTGTATAAACTATTTAATAAATCTTGCTTTCATTATTAAACATTTCACATAATTTTCTGAAATGTATGTAATCAACAATTGTTTCATTCTTAAACAAAACATCCAGGAAAATCTGCATTTTTATAGTTGTTTAGTCAAAATAATTAGAAGGTCTCATCTGTATTTTCTTTTATAATATCTTAATTTGATACACCATAATACTTTTGAGAAAACCAAAGTGGAAATCTTCTAAAGATACTAACATTTTCCAAATATAATACAAATATGAGTATAACTGTTATGAGTATAACTGAGAATACACAACATATTCTCCAACTATTAATAAAATAATTCACACATACCATTTCCTAAACAGGAAATTGTGCATGATAATTCATTTGTTAAATCAATTAAATAAGTTGCCCATAATTTCATAATTTAATCCATGCACTACACAGTATTATAATCCAGAAAACCACATAAGAAATCTCATAAAAATACCAGAAAATCTCATAAAAATACTAGGAAATCTCATAAAAGTTCCAGAATTTGTCAATGAATATCACAAACCTGAGTATATTTAATTTGTCAAACAGCATTTCCTTCACAGGAAATTTTGCATGATTGTTGGTTTGCTAATATGATTAGATTTAAGCTTTATTTCAAAGAGATTTCTTAATTTCTTAATCTAATCCTGGACTATTACAGGAACCACAACAGGAAATCTCATAAAAATACCAGAGTCGGTCAAAACATACCACAAATATATATATATACTCGTACAGATTAAATGCAGTCTGTTTCAAAATTCAAAGCATTTTGCGAAAAAATATCTGGGGTATTATTAAGCATCTTGGTTACTCACCAATTTGCTTCATCAATTTCATTTCGTTCTGGTCCATTCATGATTTCTCCCACCAATTCTCTCTTTCTATCTACCTTTTCTTAGCTATCACAAACCCTAACCCCCAAATTAAGTTACACAAAATTATACATGCAAATTGAATTCATAGCCCTATTACCATCGTTGCGTCCAATTCAATTCAATTTGTACCCACTTCCTCCCCTCAACACATTCCGTAATTAATTCGAGGAGTCGGATGAAAGGGGGGGATTAGCTTCTGAAAGTACAACTGCAAGTCTGCGACTTCTCGCTTGGCAAAAGCCACCGCCGCCGAAGAACACGCACGCCTTTGCCTTGCCCGACCATCGGCGGGCGGGTGGGCGGCGTTTAGTTCTATTTTTCGTGAAAAATGCACGCTCGCGTACAGCCTCGACTAATTAGGGGAAAGACGCAGAAAGAATGCTGAGACCAGAAAAAAATAATACCAGAAATATGATTGCTTAAATTCTCCGGTAATCAGGAATCAAGTCTTCCTGCACACTGACTCCTCACAAATACCACGCAGCAGTATAGAGAGGGGAGGGTGGGAGGGGGGGGGGGAAGGGAGATGGGGGATAATAATTTGCTTTTCTTGAGTCTCTTTCTCTTTTTTGAGGATTCTATTAGAGCCTGAATGGATAGTCTCCAGGAGCTCTGGGTGGGGTTAGTTACAAATTGAGAGGGAGAGGAGGAAGATGAGAGATGCTTACTAGTTTAAAGACACCAACGATCTTTCACAAAATTATGGAAATGAAAATATGTTTTGTTTTTTTTACACGGGTCGTCTATCTCACTAAGTACTGTTTTCAGTAAAAGACGTGCAACTTAATCACGATTTCATTTTATAGGTGAATTATATAAAAGTATTCTTTTACTTTAATAAGAAATAATATTAATGATTAAAGATCATCAAGAAAAGGGCATTTCTCCAGATAAGAACATCAATCACCAAATAGAAAAGGGTATTTTATGCCCTTATGCGGTATCTCCATGCTAAACAATACTTTTCTATTTGGCAAGAAATACATCAATCGATACACATGGATCTGCAAAATATCAAACAGATCTGCAAACTATCAAACATTGATTTGTATAATAAAAGTTTAAAACATCATATTCTATGGAAAAAACACAGGAACCTCATTATTGCAGATTTGGGATTGAGACCATTGCACCGAGGGTCCCTTTAAAGAATGCAGGAAAAAGTACACGACAATTTCTCGCTTGGGATACCATTAAGTGTGCTCCAAAGGATACGTGGACCGGACACACGACCGTGTGGGAGAGGCGATTACAAAAGGCATCTACTCGCGACGACGCTTAGTGCGACAATTATGAAACCAGTGGTTATATAGCCCCCCCTTCCCCCTTCGTAATAATATTCATACTTTGATTGCAGACAATGCGGTCATTACAAGGAAATCAATAGTGCCATCGGGCACATGCTAGTCTCCGCTCCAGGACTTGCCAACCTTTATTATATTTTTATTTATTTGGCACCTCATTCATTCAAGTTAAAATGTGAAAAATATGAAATGAAAATTGAATTCCTAGTAAGAAAAAAGCACCCCTGGTAATCCTCCCCAAATTGCCTGGCAGGAAAAAGGGAAATCTTTAATTTCTGTGATCCATTGGTCTTTCCTGCCGACTGGGGAAGCCACCATAGATGCCTGCTTGAACATAACTGGAAGTGTCTTCTACTACTACTACTACTACTACTACTTCTATTTCTATTTCTATGTCTTCGTCTGTTGCCGCATCGTAACAAAATTCTCACACCTTTTGACTCAAGGTCAGATGCAAGGGGGGAAACAGACCTGTGACTTGTCAAAAATTCTACGCCAAAAACATCCTTCAAATGTTGGCGAAAAGAATTATAATCAAATTGAATTTGTTACTACCAAGGCAACACTGGCACTCGCTAATTTGGTTAGCACTCTTTTATAACGGCTTAATGAACATCCACATCAAGGGCAGTCGTAGTAACACGTCTTCTCCCGTTAAACCACTGCCTGCTTGAGACCGGTGTTCCATGTATTCACTTTCATGGGAGAATGCCAAATCAAAGATGAAAGGGGTTAAATTATTCCACCACTGCTGTATATAGTTACATTATGTACAGTTTGTACATATAAAATTACAGACTAGACAAAAATGGTTGCAGCAATATGCTACTGAGAATCATTTAAGACCAATACTAGTCGTTTTACCGGAAACGTGAAGAGTAGGGGGGAGTCCAAATTGGGATTATTATGAGACGGAGCTAAATTGCACTTGAGATTATCAAATCAAACGACGACGGAGATGAAGATATGATATCTATGGGGCCCAGTCTTGAAGAGCGTGAAGATCAGTACATTACGATAATGTGACTTCTGTGTACATCATGTATAATGTATAATGCCTATGTTTGATATTAAAAGAGTTCTATATTAAAGTCATGATGGAATTCATGTGTATTTATAGTATGGACCCTACTTTATTACATCAATTGGTCTTTACATATCCATGTAAGGGTAACAGTTAAAAGGGGTAATTCTGTTTAATAAAAAGCTTTGGATTTGATCCCACATTTCTTATATTTTCAAGGAATAATTTCTCCCCTAAATCAGGTGCTATTATTATAAAAGTAAAGCAAGTAAAAATGTTATACAAAATCTAATCCAATTAAAATGCTACCTCAGATAGTTCATGTTGCTACTAAACCAGAAGGCTGCTGTAAATATGGAAAGATCTTTTAATGGTCATGCTACGCATTTATGAAACACATCACACACAAAATATTATGTAACCTATTGTGACCAAGGAAATCCATTCAAACTAAACCCATGTTTTGCTTGTAATAGCCATTGTTGGACCACAAAGTTAGGCTAAAAAATCGTTTAAGTCAGAATATATCCAATCTTTTAAATTTCATGCAGGTATAATTCTAAAATTTTTACATATAATTTCTTGACCACAAATGTGCATTATGGCTTGAGTGGTCACTGGAAAAATGGAAATAAGAACCAACCACATTTTCTGAAACTTCACGATATCTGCAAATCAATGACCAAAACATTTTAGCTACAAATGTACATTTGAACTCACCACTTAAATAGTAGCCAGCTAGAAGTGACTAATACTGGCTTTATTACATCAAGCCAATTTCACCCAAAATTGGGGTAAATTGGGGGAAAGATTTGTAACAGCTATCTAGCTGATCTAGGGCTGGGGAAAACCTTGCACTGAATTTCTTCTTTAAAAGGCTTGTAAATATGGCTCCTTTTAAAGGATAAAAATGGAATAAAAACATATTCCCCCTTGCTAATATAAGACTTGCACAAAAGTTATTCTCTAAAAGGCGTATATATGAGATCTTTAAGGATAATATTAAAAGGGAATAGAAATATTGCCTAAAAACCTTGCACAAACTTTCCCCTTTAAAAGGTTTTCTACAAGCCTTATCTTTAGGAAGGGTGGATTTTGTTTCAAGACGATACCCTGGATAAGCAAATAATCTACTCAGACTTTCATCTATAAGCACCAGAAATACATGGATTTGTTTATCTTCCCAGGTACTATGGCTAGTAAAAGCTTCTTGTATTTAATGTGGAGTGCAACTGAGGTCAGTTTTAAATCAATGGATTCAATATGGACACACACACAAACTCGCAATAAAATAAGCAATACTATTATGTTTTCCTTGGGATTGTCATCCTAACCACAAAAGTTATGAAAAACAATTTTATTTGTTTTCCTTTAAAATAATATATAATGTTCAACAAGTTTAACTAAATGGCCTATCTAAATGTATTTTAATTTTATGATTTTTACTCTCCTCTAAAATTGTTTCCTTATAAATGTCTTATCATATTTTGTTATCTTCTTAAAATGTTTAATTGCAAGTACTAATCAATTCTGGTTTGCTCTAAAAACAAGTTTTCATGTTTGTTTTACAAGTGCGTTTCCACCTAAAAATCATGCCATCCTAAATTATATTTCCCAATATTTCCTTTACAAAGTACACATAGAGGTCAATGACTGACTATATGTACATGTTTGAAACTCCATCTTAAATTATCATAATGTGACCGATAGATTCCAAACGAATATTTTCAATAAATCAACGAAGGCACATACATATTGGCCTAAATTTCCCGGCGGTAGGTAGGGGTATTTGTCGTACAACATCAAGATTCAGGTGATGTCGCAGCAAGGAGTGAAGGACCTTGTGTGTTATTTTATCGGTGAGTGGGGAAGATAGCCGCAGTTTAATTTGGTTGGTTTTTGCATGATTGTGCAGTTTTATTTGTTTTAGAAATATCTGTACAGAAACATGAATTTACAACAGGCTTCTATCTCCAGCAAACAACATATCACAGCCACAAGACTCTCACGAAAAAAATAATAAGATAACCCTAAGACTCTCACGAAAAATCATAAGATAACCCTAAAAAATGTTTTTTCATAAAAATCAATAAATACTTTACAAATTACAGTCAAATAAATAAATAAACAATAAAATTGTGCCCCAGATGGCTTAATAACCAGTACTAGTTTATAAAAAGGGGGAAATGTGAAGAATTTCATTCAAAAGTACAGGTCAGGAGTCGGCTAATGATTATTTCACATATTTAATTGTATTGAAATAAATTCATATCAAATACTTATCCTTGACTTGTGGTTGAAGTCTCATTGAAGAAAAAAAAAGCAGTAATACAGATTCAAATATTGTCCATGTGTGTCTTTTACAAAACAATTCACTACTCTTTTTATAGGGGAAATGGAAATATAGATTCAAATTGCCCATGTGTCTTTTACAAAACTATTCATTACTCTGTTTTTATTACCCGCACCATGCATTTTTGTTCTAATACATGTATACAAAAGTTCATGTTCCTACGTTAAAACCAATTCATTAACCTGTCCCATAACCATCAAGGAGCACACATATTTTTTAATTTTCCTGCAAGTGTTCCTCTACTAGTGCTAAAAATCAATCTATCACCCTGTTATATTAACAAATCACTGCCCTGTCCCTCACAGCGTGAGCCCCATTCTGCCAGGCGTGACCAGGAGGGAGACACGGCAGTGCCGCGAGAGCACTGGTGCTACTCGAGTTTTGAGCAGTATGTACCCGCCACAGGTCTCGCACATTCATCAAAAGACCACCAAATGACGTCTTTAGTGGCACAGATGTGCACGAAAATTGAAACAAAATGTTACTATGAAGATTTTTTGTGTGTGAACTGGACTCCCTCCGAGCAAGTGTTTAACACGCCACTTTTGCTGATGACAAATTTTCTTGGAGAAGTGCAAATGTATCTGGCCACCACCTTTTTAAACCTTTCAGGACTGAGTGATTGATTTTGATATAACATTTGTTCTCCATAGACCCTAGCCCGAGTATTTTGGGGACCAGTCCTGAATGGGTTAAAAAGAGTTGGACCTGATACCTTATGTTGTACACAGCTCTCTTACATTGTTTTTATTTTATGAAAGCAACTGAAACTATATATCTTGGGAGAAAAGTATATTTTAATTTGTTTTATTTATTTATTTTTGTTTTGTTTGGGGGGGGGGGGGGATTGGGTGTCCAAGAATTGTGTATTTCTCTGTTTTTGTTAATAAAAGTCAATACTGTGTTGATGCATTATTCATGCAAACAATGTTAGAGTAAATAATACTGAAGATTTCTTCAATCAACTTCTGAATTGTCTTTTTAATATATCTTCACATTGTATGCATATCAAGAGAACAAACTACTTGTAGACCAAATCAACTTGTTTTCAATTAGCGATCACTTGTCGCATTTTATTTTCGACATGGGAGAAATATAATACGAAAACCGTGTATCCGTCAATGCCCCATATCACCATCTGGAAGAAATATCAACTCTACTTAACGTGACTATCAAATTCATTCACGATTCCCACCAACAAAAAAGGGGTCAAAATATCAGAGAGTGAAACAAATCCTGTATAAAAATCAAACAAAGAGACCCAATAATTCCATGTTGATTGATTTCAAAGAATGGTAACAGAATTTTCTGTACTTTTGTCAAACAGTAACAACAAAGAGATGGTCTAAACTCTGAGTTTTGAAGAGTTTTCAATCCTAGACTGGACTTGACCCGCACACAATAACAGTGGCTTTCGTACAAAGGCAAACATATTGGAACAAATTGTCAAGCGTATTATTTTACGCCCGCCCCTGATCCAGAGATATCGAGTGTCATATTTTCAATAGTGGGCTTAAAGTTGTGACAAGTGATGCTCAATATTAAAATCGCTCCCTCCCCTAGAACATGCACCCCCTCCCCCTCACCTCCCTTCAATAAACATGCTCATAGGCATGCTAATAATACTTTTGTCCATTAACCCGTTGCTTGTGGGAACCTGGTGGGCTATGTACCAAATCAACAGGGATTTCAGAATCTCGATAGGAAACAGGTTAGAAACATGTTTCACCGATAAGACTATCAAGGTTGTTTTGATAATCACAATTGATTTAATGCTTTACTTTGTTATAAATAACAACTAACATTGACACGAAATGTACCTCGGCGCTATCATCTGTTTGGTGTCAAATTTTAGCCTTATGTGATTTCCCCTACTTAAAGTTGCGCGGACAAGACATATAGAGGGCCGGGGCAAAAAAATTACTCAGCCGCCTGCATTGGGCCGCGCCATGACAGTCAACTAGGCTAGAACGAACGTGCTGCTAAAAGGGGATACCATTAGTTTGTACAGACGGCGCGTCTCGTGCGTAGCGCGCACGTAATTATGACTAGCGCCCTCTATTTGCCTTGTCCACGCCACTTTAAGATACAACATAACCACCAGTACCCCACCAACACCATTATCCCACTACTACCACCACCACCACCTGCGCCTCACCACCACCACCACCACCACAACCACCCACCTCCATCCACCACTACTACCTGTAGTTAGCCCAACACAAGTCTGGTACCCTATTCCTGTCTCTGTAGCACACATAGAAAGCGAACAGATGTAGTGGGGGCTAGCTAGGTTTTGTTCTAGGTCGATGCAGAGGTCAATACACTTTGTGGTTTCCCAATCCCTCTGCCCTTTCTACAGCATTAACCCTGCCACTCCCACATTCACCAACCTGTGTGTGACTATGAATGAACACAAATACATTTTCCACAATTAGTTTGCCTATAGATAAACCGGTTAACCCTGCATAGGCACAAACTGTGTAACAACACAACAGTGTTTTCTTTACTCGGTAACGAAAAAGTCAAACAATTGAGTTCTGCGATTATAACATCTTGTAGGTTGGTGCCTCGTTGATGTGACGCCAAATTTGTCAAATATTAATTATTTCTAATTTTGAATTGAACATAATTGGGTTTCCACAAAGGCTCCAAAGATTCTCAAAAAGTACAAAAAGTGACTTAGCACCTTTCTCCAAGATGCTGTTTACATGCACACACTTTTGGTATAGTAGTAAGAGCCTTTGTGTTGGTCCCCAAGAGAGGAATAAAACCGTCGTCATAAAAATATGGGATGGTGAATCAAAATCTTTCAGGTGTTTAGGTCATCGAAAGTATCTAATGTATAGCAATGATTTCCTCGTTTAAGTTACAAATTGCAAATGATTGCATGTTTTTAATAAACAGATTAGAAGAATATAATGATGTGAGAAGTCTGGGAAATAATTACTGACCCTGAAACCAACTTACCAAGAAAAGGATCAATATTATGAAGAAAAAGAATTGAGGAAAAAGAAAAAGTAAAACTCAGTGCTCGTAGTCTGTTTAACAAACATTAGAACATTCGAGCAAGCCTTATAGGCACCCCCCCCCCCCCCCCCTGAAAATGTACTTTCACACAATTCTGCATTTCCACGGTTACCAGGATATATAGTACACTAAATGTTACTTCACTCTTTAGTCCCATGAGCATAATATAATGATACATGCATCTGTGTCCATGTGCGTGTGTATATGTGTTTGTGTCGCATGTGTGTTTGTGTGTGTGTGTGTGTGTGTGTGTGTGCATGTTTGTGTGGCTGTGTGTGGATGTATGTGTGTGCATATGATTATGTGTGTGTATGTTTGTGTATGGGTATGTTTGTGTGTGAGAAGTTTATGTTTTTTAAGTGCATGGTTAAGTCAGGGTTATATTTTTGTGTTTCCAAACCGAATCCCAAACCAAACAACATTTTTGTAACAAAAAACTAAATCAACACTCTTGAGAGATCCTACATTTCTCTTGCTCCCGAGTTTGAGATTTCAAGTTTGGTACATTTATTCCACGCCGTTTCCCTCCCCCAAAAAACCTAGACATAATGGACAAAATATGGCCCGAAGCTTTGAAGAACAAGTAGGATTTCAACAATCAGTCCAAGGATAACCAAGAAGAATTTTGATGAAATATGATGAACTTGAAATTAGAGGAAGGGCAAAACAATTTATATTTTTAAATATAAATTCCATGCCACATGCATTGACAGTACAGTATGTCTGGAATGTTCTCATTGAATATAGAAACATATATATATGTTACAGAGGTCGCCGGTTCAAATCTTGCTGCATTCAACAATGTTTTGTTTCCTATTAATAACTTTACATTGAAACATTACAACAAATTGTTTCCAAAGATATACATTTACGCACTGAAAAGTACATAGACAATGATGAAGGAACTAAAGTGCATTTAGGAAGTAACTTTGTTGATATATGTTGTAGTGTATGTAGTTTTCAAACTATGATTGGCACTGAGAATCCAATTGTTCTTAAAATGTTTAAATGAATTTTAATAATAAATGTTTCCTGGACCCTAACATCTCAATAAAATACATAAAATTTCATTCAATATAATTTCCTTGTTGCATCACAATGGCATGCATTTAAGTCACTTTTCATCATTTATGTTAAACCATATGTTCTCCATACAATTGAATGCCAGGAGGCCAAGAATATTGATTTTGTTTTCATTTCACATTCGTCAGCCCTCATGAAAAATAAATGAGGCCTTGCATGATCAATAGTAAATACATCTGACTGAGATGTAACTGAACATTTGTTTCTAATGTCATCATTGATATAAATGTATATATTTTTTTTCTTTTTTTTGCATGATGAAAGAAATGAAGCAGGTACAAATGGATGGCAATTTTATAGTCAGGACCAATTTGTTCCTACATTGTATCTCTTTACATTAGTGTTCTAAACTCTAAATATAAATGTTTTGCTTCTTTGTTTACAAGTATGAAGAACGACGATCATACAAATTTATTTTCTTTTGTTTATGCCTGTTTGATGACACTCTACTCCCCTACCGAAATGCTGTGTGATTAGTAGGCGCAAACAAATGGCTATTACATTGTCGGGACCAATTCTTTCCCATCTATTTACACTATTTACATATAAATGTTTTGCTCCTGTGTTTTACATGAAGACGCCATTCATACAAATTTGTTTTCTCTTAATTTTGCATGTTGAAAGACACCCTACTCTCCTACCAAAATGCCACGATTAGCAGACACAAACAAATGGCTATTACATTGTCCATACCAATTCTGTCCCATCTCTTTTATATGTTGATGTTTTAAACTCTCAAAATATTTGTATAACAGTCTTGCTCCTTTGTTTGCATGGAGACAACATTCTTAAACATTTATTTTCCCTTGTTTTTGCATGTTGAAAGACACCCTACTTCCTTACCAAAATGCAGTGATTAGCAAGCGCAAACAAATGGCTATTACATTGTCGGACTAGTTCTTTCCTCTCTTCAAACTCTTTAGACTCTTTACATATAAATGTTTTGCGTCTGTGTTTGCATGAAGACGACATTCATACAAACTTTGTTTTCTCTTTTGTTTGCATGTTGAAAGACACCCTACTCCCCTACCATAAATTTCTAAATGCCGTGATTAGCAAGCGCAAACGGACGTCTCATTACCCCGTCGTCCAAGGACCTCCAAGCCTCGTTAGTCCGCTCACGAGGCGCGGTCCGCGAGCCTTAGCTGTCAGCGGCACACTCTGGATCACTGCGGGGCCAATCTAGTCCCTTGGAGACGAACCAATAGCATCCCCAGGCCAGAACCCAGTACCCGAACCGACCGAGATTTGGCCAAAGGGATGATGATGATTAAACAGGACAAAACAAGAGCACGGGATTTGAGATTGATGTACAATGTAGTTGGCGGTAGACAGTGCTCTACACTAGTACAATTGCCCCATTGCCCAGGGCAAATAAAATCGATGCCGGGCAAGTAAAATGTCATAAATGGACTAGTTTGGTTGCCGGATCTGGCAACTAAATTATTGGTCAACTATGAGAGAATTGTGTAATTCCTTAATGTGTAAATCTCATCAAGAAGTATTTAAAGCGAGAAGTAAATTCTCTGTTCGGGCAAATAAAATTTGAAAAGTTAATATGATTTTACCCTTCAGTGATTTGTTAAAGACGTTTCCAGTGGTTTCACACGACCGTTACAAGGCTTTTGAGAAATAAAAAAGGACAAGTGAATAAGATTGGTAATTAGTGCCAGGGACTCCCAGAAATGAAACTATGAGTGGCTCGGCGGAATCACATCTGGGGGTCCAAGAGGTGGGTTAATGATTACTAGCGTTGCCTAGCAACGGGGCTTGTGCAGCCCTCCTTGAGACAGTGGATGATGGGAGACGGGAGACTCCAATGATGGAGGATGAAGGATGGAGCTGGAGGATGGTGGCTGGGACGGGACTGAACTCAATCCTAGTCCCCCTTTTCATATCAATCCATTCAGGCACTGGATCAGTCTCAAAATATTCACACTACATATTAACTACCAACATTGAGATTCAGCTATCAGGAAGATTTAGGGAAATTTCATCAGAAATCAGGGTAGATGATGGGAGGATGAAGGATGGAGGATGGTGGCTGGGACAGGGTTGAACTCATCTTAAGAATCCTATTCCCCCTTTTCATATTAACCCAATGAGGGATTACACCAGTTCCAAAATACATGTAGTATGAAGGTGTGGTCTCTGGACAATACTAAGTAATAGATTACACTTTTATATAGAGCTTGATACAGGGTATTGACTATTAAAGCGTTGTATTATTATTACCCTTGGTCATCAGATACAGTTCAAACCTGTTCAATTATCTTGTGTACCATCTCAAATTCTCAACTCCCTGGGTAGCATACTAGCCCAAACTGCTCAGGGCCCAACCAAGTACCCATTTATGCTCCTGGGTAGCATTGGATTTCATATATCTACCACTAATGAAATTGATACAAATTGGGAGCATGGTGTGAGAGGGCCTTTTTTAGAGTACTTTTCTGAGCAGTCTTTTAGGTTTGATTTGCTGAGGATCAAACAAACCGAAACATTAAAGTCTATCAACGAGATGCAACAGGAAATTTAACCCTTCATAAATGCACTCGCACTGGGGGTAATGAAAGCAAGAAGGACCCTATGAGAGTGGTGACATCAATAAAGACACTATGAGAGACGGAGCGTGAGAAAATGATCAATAGAATTACGAATCATTACCGTATAAATAAATTATGAACATTTATTCATTCAGGACATTTGCCCAGAATTACTAAACAGGGCTTACAACTTGTACTGGCCCACAAGCCCAGGACGAGAACCAAAATTTCATTGACATAAATTTAGCTTGCCCAATTGTGCAACCATATATAACATACTTTTGTTTATACATTTCATGTAACAGGTGGCATTTCAAAACATGGCATATACACCTATTAAAAGGGAAAGTAATTAATAACCATTAACCTATTCCAACCATTCAACTCCTAGTGCAGCGTGAGTTAACTCTTTAACGAAATTACTATTTCTAGGGGGTGATTGGGTAAAAGAAGAAAACAAATCTGTAGATTCTTCCAATTAGAACAAGTCCTTTTCATGAAGCTACTTTTAATTAGCAGCCAATCGTCTATGCTTGAGGTAAATTAGTGACCACTTCAATATCTGGACCACATATTAACAGGTACACTGTACATCATACAAGTCTGTATGAGATGCAAGTGTGGGTGTCTGTGTGCAATAAGTATTTGCAAGGGTATGTATGTGTCGGGGGGGGGGGGGGGGGGGTGGGGCTGGTGGTGGTAACAAACAAATGTTTGTAGGTCCAGTACACTTCTTTTGTTAACATTTGACAATATGTTTGTGTGTGCTTGTGTGTTTCTGTACGTGTGTCCATAAATTCATTATTTTCTGCCTGTATGCATATTATTTTGTGCACCTAAACAACAGTGTGTGTGTGTTTGTATGTGGGTGGGTTTGTGTGTGTGTGTGTGTGTGTATGTATGTGGGTGAGTTTGTAAGTGGGTGAGTTTGTATGCGCATACAAACACCCTATTAGGTTCATTACCCTTTATACCCACCCTCCACCCTAACAATGGGTCAGTAATTAACTAATCCCTAGCCTACATGTCTCCCCTAGCTGGGTCTGAGTAGTGCGATCAATAGACTAATTAAGCAAGTAACGCACACTGGTATCATTTCTCAACTTGATTTTTTAATCTGAAATGCATTTTGGACCTTTTGTATGTATGCTGGCCCTTGTTGAAAGTCTAATGAAGTAGCACTAGTAGTAGTTTGATAAATTTCTGTCATTATTATTTTCCCGCTCTTTTTATTTTGCAATTTAAAAAAACTGCAATCTTTCTCCTTGGGAGTTAATAATGGGAATGGGATTCGATGGAATGAAATGAATGCGCGTTTTATAACTCGCTCTTATTGCAACCCCAGCTTCGAGTGTTTCGCAAACAAATAAAATGGACCCCATTAACCAACTTTTATTAACTTTGATTTGATACATATTATCACGGAACCGGATGTACGGTATATACTGGGCTAGAAGAAGAAAAATTCTCCCAACGCACATTGACTATAAATGAGCATCCCAACATATCCTTTACGTTTAAGTAAGTTCTGTGGTAAATATATTACATCTTTCCATCAAAGATGACAAAGTTACTCAGCTATTCCTAAGAAAGAAAGGAGTCAGAAAAGCTAAAGTATATATATATCTTTAAATTCTTAAGTTATTAACACAGTCATGGCTGATCCCAAAACTACTCTGGCTATGGTCTATGGAGAATACATGTCATACTAAGAACCAAACAGTATTGAAGTTGAATTGGTTAATTTGCTAGGTCTGGAAAAACCCATCCCATATTTATTTATAAATTTGTTTACAAAGTTTCACGGAGGGAGGTAAACCACAGAAAAGTCATTTCAGCAAATCTCTTCATGATTTTCAAGGAAGAAATTAGAGTAAATAAAGCAAACTATCATTAAAGGGGAGAAAGTATCTAGCCCAAAAGGTAGAATAAAGAAAAGGGGGCATCGTTAATGTCATAATAGCTTACACACCACGTTGGCTGAATGTAATAGGTAGTCTATCCCCATGTATGGTAGGGCAATCATAGCCTGGCAATCGTAGCCTGCCTTTAAATGGGAACAAAGAAATGGGCTCCTATAAAGAACGGCTTAACAATCATTTGAAAAAGGAAAGCTATGTTAATACCCACTTAATAGCACATCTTTATCAGTCTACAAGTGGATTTGTTATTTAAGGCTTTCGGAGTGGTACCCAGATATCTTACACTAGGGTCTATATGGAGACTGTTCTAGCAAATTAGAATTGTCATACAGGGGGTTAAGAGTTTGGGATTATATAACTAACTGGTATTGTACCTCTTTGTCGGCAGTTATACGGGGTATTTACACTAACCTACTCTGGGAGGGGGTCAACCTATCTAGTACTGGTCCTGAAAATACTCTCGGCTCTGAGGTCTACGAAGAAAGCATTTTACATAAAGTCAGCTCATCCTCACCTACCTATCTAAAAACATCACAAAACTACACATTTTACCAACCATTCATTACTTTCTGCACATGCCAACCAAGTTTAATACTAGATCCCACGATCAAGTTTAATCTAAGTACGTTATATCAGGACCGGAAAAGGCACTCGTCCTAGAGAGCTTGATATTATTTGCTCAAAATTTAATGGAGATAGCAATGACAAACTGGTTTGCTGTTCACACATTTGAACGATAAATTTACTTTGACTATAAAGTAAATACAAAAATTCTATTACAACCAAATAATAAAAGAACAATATAAAGTCATAAATTATCAGTATCTTATTCTGTAAATCTTGCCATTTTGTTAAGAATAATGCAAAGGGTGAAGTACAGAGATAGCAACCGTGATAACATATCATTAGCCATTGATTTACATCTTAATGGCTCAAGCGGAGTTGTATTTTTGACCTGCAATATTCAAGTTGTAAGTTTTGTCCCTTTTTGAAGAAAAGTCAGTAATGGAGTCAACTGCCACTAAATAAATGTGTGTTTCATTAAATATATCATATTTGTAGCTTGTAATATTTGTAGCTTTGTAAACATTGTACACTGGTAGTGGTCATGGTAAGAAATATTCCAAAGTGAATCCCGTTCACTTCCAATCTATTTTTATTTTTAAAAATCTGAATAATATTAAAACAATTGTTTTTTCAAGAAACAATACTCAATTTAAAAGAAATTTTGGGCACTTGATGACAATACATACGAATGTTGAAACCAGGAAAATGACTTGTTATCAAGTACTTGTTATAGTATCAGACTTCTTTTTTTTAACCCGTTAGAGACCTGAAAATCCAGAGGTCCTAAAAATACATGGGCTAGGGTCTGCGAAGAATGAATGCATGGCAAACCAACATAAAAGAAGTCTTGAAATGTCTTCTTTTTAACCTGTTCGAGACATGAAAATCCAGAGGTCCTAAAAATACAAGGGCTAGGGTCTGCGAAGAATGCATGCATGTCCTACCGACATCATCCAAGTCTTGAAAAGGTTAACAAGAATCCACAGTAAAGTACCTCTGAGCAGTGCATGCACTTTCTACAGTTTCACAAGGAATGTCGGATAGAAGGGTGAGCTTTCTTCAAAAAGTGGGTACAATTCCTTTTCTCCTCCTCTTCATTGTGATGGGAGTAAGTCTGGGCACAAAGGGAATACAGTAAACTACATTCCTAGCTCCACACACACACAAAAAAAGAATTCTTCTTTCAAATTTTTTTTCTTTATAAATCCTCCTCCCCCTTCCCCAATCACAAAATTTCTTTCAACATATTCTCTCGGAAAGAAATTCTACTTTCATTCTTTTTTCCTTTTAGCATCCCTTCTCCCATAACACGCTTTCTCTCATATTCGTTTTCTCTGGAGAACGAGAATTATTCGGAGATGAACAAGATAGCTACAATTCATCTCGCGGCTCTTTTCAAATCAAGAGATAACCGTATTTAAACCGGCACAGTGCTCCGTAACATTAAACATTTAAAATTAATCATAAATAAAGTGAATAAACCCCTGTTGCAATTGTAATTATTATTATGCCTGACTTTGACAGCACAACAAGAACATTTACATACTTTCATTGGTTGAGGTCAAATAAAAAGTTTCAACCACCTTATTTATTTGCTGGTGAGCTTTCGTCTACTCCTGTGCATTTTTTGTTCCAGTGCAATTAATACTGCATCATAATTTTTCTATCTGGACTTGGTTCAGGATTTAATATTGGAAAAGAGTAGAGTCTGAAGTTGTTCCTTTCTAAAAACATTGATATAAAATGGTTCCTATTTTAAAAGAGACGTATGAAAGGGTTCCTTCTTTTTCCAAAATAAAAGATATGAAGTGGTTCCCTCCTATATCCATGGTATGAAAAGGGTAGATGTATGCATTACAATACAAGTTGCCAACAAAATTATTTCTTCAGCGAGTGGATGCCTGGAACACCACCACCTTCCCTGCGCCTGGCTGCCCTGCCCCTAGACGCAGGCAGGTCCGTGGGGTACTGCTGGTATCAGACTACATTCTGTGTAAACAGGTAGGAAGAATGCCAGCAGTAATTTGACAGCGTCTGGCTGGTATTCCCTTTCACAAATGAACATACCTCCACCTCCGTCCGTTCGTTCCACGGAGGGAATTTCTCATCCGATACAGTATGTCTACCCATTTCAAGAACGTTCCTCCAATACCAATCAACAGGAATTTCTCATCCATTTTGCATACAGTATGTTTACTTCAATTCACCAGTTCAAAACTGGTCCCAAATATATTACCCCTATGGACAACGAACGTATTGGACAACGAATGTTCACCAAAATTGCAGTTGTCCATGTCTTCAAAGTAATATCTCGCCCGATACATCTACTTCCATTCACCATTTCTAGACTAGTCCCAGTATATCGACCCATGCAAAGCCATCCAGAGCTAGGATTTAGAAATAATTGTATGATCAATTGATTGATTGTATGATTGATTAATTGATCCTACAATCAAATCATACCATAAATGAATTGATCATATATATGATCAATTCATTTATCATACAATTAATCACAAAACTTTATTAATATGAAAGTTCATCTGTATTGGTATTTCATAAGATGATCAATCGTTACGTCACGAAGGTCAATTCGGGTCACAACGCTGACGAAGGCTGTAGATGACACTTGACAGCCGAGAATTTCAGAGGTAAATATTTGTAATTATTGTAACAAAAAGTTAAAAATGTATATCTCACAAAACTGTTTATGTTTAGGGGCCCCTGGAATGGGTTAAGATCGAATTGATCAAAACAGATCGAGGGAATCTCTCATTTAAAGACACAATGTGAAACATCATCACACCCCCTGCTGGGTTTTGAACCCTCGACCCACTGGGTATCAAGGGCAGGCCAATGCTGAAAGTGTTATTGATCGAGCCCCATGTGACTTTCCCCAGGGGCCGGAGCAATAACCTCTCAGTCTCTGATGAATTCTAGATCATTACTAGATCGGGTCAAATGTATTAAAATGAAGATCATCATCTTCTAGGTAGTTTAATACTAATTCATACATGGGGAAAACTGACCAGAAATTTATAGAAAATACTTAGCATTAATGTTCGTGATAAAGTAATGTCCATCAAAGACAATTTTGTTTGTTTAAAGAACGATTGAGAAGGAAATGAAAGGTTTCCTAACTAAATTTCTTTATCATGTTTAACTCAATGACGGTGGTAATAGTAACTTTGAATAAGAAGAAGAGAGTTTAGAAATTACAAAATATCAAGCGAAGGTTAGCCTGAAGGTAAGAAGATATAAAACAAAACAAGCTTTAAAACTTCGTAACATGTATGAAAAGGAACCTAAGAAAATAAAATTGAAGAACAACTCAATAACTGAACATGTCTAGAACTTTGAAACAATAGTAACTAAATACAAGTAATAGAATATCCTTTATATGAATGGAGAAATGTGTAATGCAAGAACTATGATGACGTGGGGGACACGTCGTTCTGCGTCGGAAGTAGAGATACAGTAAAACCAAAATTACTTTTGCTGCATCAGTTTGTCCAATATCCAATTACCTGATAGTAGGATATAATAAACTTGATAGCTAAGAAAAAGATGGAAGTTGAATAAGAAAAGGCAAGATGACAAGAAACGGGGAAATTTAAGGATAAAACGTGAAGAGCACGGATCATACCAGCTTTCATCGGCACGGTAACGAAATACACTATCATCTCCAGATTCACGTGAAACTTTGGGTTACAAAATAATTGGCCATCAGTCTTCATTTCGAAATGGATCCCACTTTTCGTTATGCAAGGGACTTACGTTAATACCGTAAGATGGAGGCCAGTTCACGTTCCAAAGTTGCACAAAATCGTTACTTTTTATTAAATAATAGTTCTGAAAGTCCCCACCTTGGAATCTTAATTTGGTCTACTTGGCTATTCCGCCCTGAAAACGCACCTATAGCCCTTGACACATAACACCGGATAGTGTTAATAAATGCTCAACAAAGAGCCAAATAATCACTCTGCTCGTATGGGTTTCTCGTCCCGTTTCTTGGTCGGCGGATGCGTTCCTCATCAGGCAATCATGTACGTTGTTTTATCCGGTGGAAAGTTCTGTGCATGAAGCTATGGAGGCGACTTTAACAACCGGATAATTTGATATCGCAAGTTCTCTATCCGTCTGGCATCCGTTTACGCTATCCGGTGATATGTGACGACACCATATATAAGCCTGCTATAGTACATGTATATTTGTTATGATGCTCGATACCCTATTAACGTGATATTGCTATAATACTGGCTTAGAACAAGATACATCTTGTGCCGATGAGTCTAATTATTATTCAACTATGTAGTGCTTAATATGTAACAAGAGCAACATGCCATCAATTACAATGCCAACAAAAAAATGCAAGATTTTTAGGATAAGCCTTAGGAAATTACGAATATTTATACCACATGCATGAAGAAATATCAAGGATATCTTTACTTGAGACAAGTAAGAAATTTATAACAAACAAGTAAAATCAAAAATAAAGTTTTAAGATGCCTGTGTAGTAATCATGCATTCGAAACCTGTAGCCTGGTGAAAAAGAAACCCTATCAATGATACAACGGGCAAAACATAAATTTGATAACGTTAATAAAACTCCAAAAGTTTGTAGCTAAGGCTATGTGAGGCAAGAAAACAGACTCATTATTCATTCCCGTTGCGTAAATGAAAACCCTAGTCGCAATTATTCCATTAACAATCAATTACTGCCTCGCAGCTAAATGTTATTTGCACAATAATCGAGTGGTCATTATTCAAACACAAAAGGCACTGAACGCCCCTCATAATTAACTAGTGATATTATATCTTTTTTTCTAAGAAATCCCATGACCGGCTAATTAGCGACGTAGTCAGGTCTAAGTATAATACCTCAGCCAATAATGAATTATACTTTTGTCAAATCCCCAAGAAATTGAGACCCCATAGACTTTGTACATAGCCCACCAGGTTCCTGTAAGCAAGGGGTTAACTTCCATATCTGGATTATACTGCCATATATTTCAACACTCGGTATCGTTGCTCTTAACTAGAAGATGGTTTGAATTTACAATGTATTACAACTACTTCAATTTTATTGCAATATGAAATTCGTACATGTCACTTCATCTATTGGCTTAATTTTTGAGTTGTTGTCGTTGTTTTTGGTTTATGAATAATATTCCTTACGCAACATTCTCACATTGCTTGAAACTATCTCTAAAACCACTTGCACTGAATTAATATCCTTACATGGATCTAGTAACTTTGTAAAAATGTGCAAAAGAAGTAATGAATTGTCAAATAAATTTGTATTTTTGTGAACTGATATGCCCATATTAGTAATGTGTGAAAATGTCACATTAAATGGATATTATATGGCCGAGTTATGAGCTAAAATGCAAAGTGATATTCGCAACTCATTGCATTGACTTTGTAAACTGTTATAACTTTTCCAGTGGATAATTAAAAATCTGAACACTTCAATCGTACATATTTTTTTAACGAAAGCGACATTTGAAAAAAAAAAACCTGTTCCAAGCTTATTGGTAATAGGAATACAACAAGGTACGAGAGAACCACTAGAGATCTATATTTAAGTAAGTTTTGTGGATTTGGACAATGTTTCTAGAGCCCTTTAACATGTTGATCATCACAAGAAGAAAAAACAAAACAAAGGTATTTAATTGCAATGTGAAATGATTACATCAATTAATCCATAGGCTTAATATACATGTAAAACATTACAGATTTGTTCTAGGAACTCATATAAACAAATCCTAAACTTCTAAAACAGGTGGTATGGTATTATATGTGACCGGCTATAGCAAAACCCTGCACTTGTCGGTAAAAATCAAAATGTAGATTTCCATACCATTAGAAAGCTAGGCCTCATCACAAGCTTTCATTTGATGCTTTGTTCTAACAAATTGTCAATGATTGGCGAAGATATGATTGTTCCAATTTTACAATCATAAGTCTTTTAATACACACATTATGTGAACTTAGAATGCCAATTTCTTCAAAACATGAATTACCGACAAGTGCAGGGTTTTGCTATAGCCGGTCACATATGGCAGGGTGCTCGGGATAAAACTAGATTTGGGAGATTATCCCAAGCAAGGCTATTTCCTCTTCCAGACGTAGATGGGAGGATTTAAGGAGAATAAACTTTGATTATGATAATGGGAAGTAAAGACTAGAAGCATATCCAAATGAAAATAATTATAAAATGACTACTGGGTATTATTTTAAAAAACTAAACATGAAAGCCACGTTTTTTTAATGTTTCTTTGTTCCTCTTCTATAAATGGTGATTTGCTTAAGAAATTTCACTAAGACCTAGCCTGAAATTAGGGGGGGGAAAGAAATGATTTTAAAATCCCGACACAAATTAACATTCATGAACATATTTTTGGCATTCAGTGTGACCACATGCTATACAAAGCAATGCCTGCAGCATCTAAAGGTTGAACAATTTAGGCGACACAATTCATCCATGTAACAAATAAAGCTAAACACTGATAATAATTCACCACACTAGTATACAATACTCTAGATAATGTTCAATATATAATGTACAATATATATATAATATACAATATATAATATACACATATCATCACCATGCTTCAACACAAATAGCATCTAGTCATCTGACATTGGCAGTGTATGTATAATGTGGTGTGATTGGCATTCATTCACTGACAAGTCATCCCTCATAATACCAGTCAGTGGATAAACAGTTTGACTAATTAGTAGCCTTGCTTTCAGTCTGTTTAGTCATTTTATTTAATTTCATTTTAGTTATCAATGCACACACATGTGTCAGTTTAATATGCGGATTTGTTTTATCTATAGATCCTATCATTTGTTCAAAAGCATCCTTGTCATCATCACAATCAACATCAACATCAACATCAACATCAACATCAACATCAACATCATCATCATCATCATCATCCTCATCCTCATCCTCATCCTCATCCTCATCCTCATCATCATCATCATCATCATCATCATCACCACCACCACCAACATCATCATGACATCATCATAATCTTTATCTTACTGGTACAGCACAGCTTAAATCATATTCACAATATTTAAACATAAAGATGAACATTTGTCATAGATGTACATTTTTGTATTCTTTTGTATATTATTATTTGCTTACCTGATTTTTGTGAAAAGGATGGTCAAGGATAACAGATGACAGGCACATTGGAGGCACATGAAAAGAAAGAGAAAAGGGGAAATAATATAAGATCATAAACATAAATCATTGACAAATTTTATGAATTAAGAAGCTTTTATCTTCTATTCCAATAACAATTAAAACCGAATAATTAATAATAAACATTCAAAATATATAAAAATGGAACAATCCAAAGGTAACAAATATATCAAAGTTTTAAAAAGAACCAAAACCCTTTTTTTTCTTCAAAAACAAACACAATACTGAGATGAACATATTTATAGCATCTAGGAGTCAAAAGTGCAAGTGCTTTTGATCCAAGCATATAATTATCATCAGAGAATCATTACCATGAAGAGATATGAAATAAAATTCATTTTCATATATATATCCATAAATCAGACAAAACCGTCTCTACGCACGCACGTAAAAAACATTAAATTCAACGGGTGAAGCCAAGTATCAAATCTTGTGGCTGTATTTTTGACACAATAGCTTAGCAGCGATTGTAATTCAAAACCCCGATTGTCCTTTTATACATCGTTGTTAGCCTTAAATAGATAACAAGGTTGTGGGAGGCCACTATAATATCAATGCTGCAACATATTTATTATCAATCAACAAAGCGCGAATAGGTGCACACGAATGAATAGCAAAACAGCGATGTGCACATGAATACGTATGCATGGGGCTATGGGCGAAATCTCGGGGGGGGGGGGGGGGCCATCACATAGTCAAATTTATTTGATTCATATATCTTGAATATTTTGAAGTACATTACCCCTTACATTATGCTACAGACGAAGTATAGACTTAATAGATTCATACGGTTTAAAGCTTTAACTCCAGCTTCTTACATTACATTTATACAGATATCATATTTATTTGATTCATATTTGTTTGTAAGTGTGCCCCTTGCATCATACGACTCTACAATAAGTTATCTGATGAATATATTTGAAGACGTGCCTCTCGAATTATTGACTACAGTCTACAGACAGGAAGTTCTTCCAAATATGGATATTTTGCTAGTGAGAGAGCTGAACTGTCGCAAGTGAACAGTGAAAAAAGTACAGGATTCTCGGGACGAATTACAAGCCACCGAAAGTACAAAAAGAGCCCCTGTAATCTTATATATTATGTAATATAAATTTGTAGGCAATCTTGAAAAGTAGCCTCCGAAAATTAATTTTCCCCTGCAAGAGAAACATCAACAAAAACATATAGAAATCTCTAGCAGTATAAAATATAAAGTTGCTGTATGTTGCAATTATTCTTATTAAAAATGAAAGTATTTTTGTAGTAATTCTCCATTAAACACATTTCTCACATATTACTTTCTGCTTTTTAAAAAACATCAAAAGAAGGAAATTCCCATCACCTTTTTTTCTCAATGAGAAAGAAAATAACACGTCAAGTCAGATTTGTTTCTCAGATTTGTTTCACGAGTGTAAAATGATTCCGTCTTCGCCTTGCGGCAATGTTATTCATCCACCCTCCGTGTTGCTCTCTTTTTGTGTGTGTCTCCGCCTCCTTTCCTCCTCCCCCCTTCCCCCCCCCCCCCCCCCCCCCCCATCCACACATGTATATATATGTGTCGTGTTGGTATATATTCTGTTGTCTTTATGTAGTAACTGTCATTTGCCCTGACGAAGATCCTGCTAGGATTGAAAGCTACGCTGTATAAGACTCTCTTCTTTTTTTAATTTGTTTTTTTATAGATTCTTATTCCCTTTGCCCACCAAGTCCAACAATCCTCTGCACCTACCATTTTCTCATCCATTCTTCCATTTCCCAATTCATCCCACATATATTCCTGTTAAATATATATACTCTTTTAACCCGTTTTTCTACTAGATTTTGCAATCCCCGTAGAGTTAATACAGCAACCAATAGGTTCCCGCGGGCGATGGATTAAGTTTAATTACATTACGCAATTGTGAATTTTTGCCATCCTCACCCTTCCCTACACATACATTTACATGTCCCTTTCGGCTTTGTCTGCATAGTTTCTCATAATATTTGAAGATTTCAACCTACAATTCCAGCTAGGTCTGTATTAAGTTGGTCTTGGGGGTAATTGTGCCAGAAACCCAATCTGTCCTAAATAGGTTAACTATCTCCCACTGCATCATCTTCAGAAGATGATTTTATCTACTTATCATCAATATCTCTTCCCTCCATCTATCTATCTTCCCCTTCCATCTATCTCTCTTCCTCTCCATTGCTTCCTTCTCTCCCCTCTCCATCTATATCTCTTCCTTATTTCTCTACTTCTATCTACCTCTCTATATCTTTCTCTCCATTACCCCCCTTCTCTCCCCCTCTCCATCTATATCTCTTCCTTATTTCTCTATTTCTATCTATCTCTCTATATCTTCCTCTCCATCGCCCTCCTTCTCTCCCCCTCTCCATCTATATCTCTTCCTTATTTCTCTATTTCTATCTATCTCTCTATATCTTTCTCTCCATTACCCCCCTTCTCCCCCCCCCCCTCCCCCTCTCCATCTATATCTCTTCCTTATTTCTCTATTTCTATCTATCTCTCTATATCTTTCTCTCCATTACCCCCCTTCTCCCCCTCTCTCTATCTATCTATCCCTTCCTCTCCATCTCTCTTACTCTTTCCATCTCTCCTCCTCCATCCATCTCTCTTTCTATCTATCTATCTATCTCATCTTTCTCCATCACTCTCCCCCCTCTTAATTTTCCCCTTCTCTCTTTATCTATCTATCTCTCTATCTATCTCTCCCTCTCTCTCGCTCACTCTCTTTCGTTTTCCCCCTGTCGTCTGACAAACTTTCACTTGAATGCTACAGGAATGCGTGCCAGCGGGAGGCCAAAGGCTGTGTATGTTCTCTCGTATTTTTCTTACTCGTATCACCTTTACTCTACCTCGTTCTCTCTCGTATGTATTTGCAACCGGTATCAAATATACCAAATATACCCCCGGTTCTTGGTATAGCTTCAGAAACGAAAACTGATTCATTTCTGGGTACCGTAAACCATTGACTCATAATCCTATCCTGCATAAAACGATTGCTGTCAATTTGAGGTAGATGCCTTCAAGAGGCCGTCCTGGAATGCATTTACATAACTGTACATGGATCAAACTCGATGACATATAGAATTCATCGCAGTCATGCATCCAAACCCACATATATGTAACTATGTATATCGGTTTCAAACTTCATTTCTTGGTATATTTGGAAACAAAAACTCTATTATATACATGTACGCCATTTCTGAGTAGCAAAAACCATTGACTCATTCAATACATGCGCACACAGGCACAATTCACTTTTGTGTATAATCTATAAATGGTATGTTGCAATTCAAAATGTTGATGTGTCATCTAATAGAGGCTGAATCTTTAAAGTGTTTCCATTTCTAACACCATGTCCTTTTGGTATTAGAGAATCAATTAGTATTCAACCAATGTATGATCATTTGGCCCTGCACAGAGAGAGCAAATTAACCTGTTCCCTACTATATTTTGCATGGAGTATATTTACAAAGCCCACATGGTTCTCAGAAAGATCAAATGAAAGGCTTAAATGTGACCTTACACCACAAAAACTAAATGATTATGCTGAATTTTACATGACATTAAAGTAGAAGACTTTACCTTCGAAATGGTATATAATTTGTCACATTTGGACCATATGCAAACACTCTCAAAATGAGCGCCCAACATTTGCAACGCGGATGAAACAGTTTTAAAGTTAGGAAGAAAACGGGCCGCTTCAAAGATCCCCCTCCATTAAAACGCTGTAATATGAATCATATTTACACATGATTTCCGACGCTCAAAATTTCACAGGAGGTAGATTAAGATACCTTCACTTTATAGAAATATTAGAATCCTGAATTTCATATTTCAAACCAAATTTGACTATTTCACCTAAAAACAGACAAACTACCACAGCGACATAACGGTCGTTTTGTGGTGTAAGGTCACAAATGATCTTGGATGAAATATGCGCAATATTTTTGTATTATTTAGAAGAGTTCATCATACATATCATGATATGTAAATAAATAAACATTGATGTATCTGATGGTCATAAATCCAACATACATGTACAGCCTAGAAAATCTTTGTCCCGAATAAATACAAATTGCCATAATAAAAAATGCAGTAGTTATGTGCATTGCACCATATTTATCAACATGAGTTCAGATTACATGGAAATTCATGTATTTTTTAGTACTATTCATCATCATGGACAAAATTGCCCCAATATGCCTTAAATAAACATTAATATGAATATTTAATAAACATGAGTACAATCGTGCAGCGTTCTTGACCTAGCTGGCTCATAATAAGAGTGACTTGACTACAAACTAGGCAGAAGTTTCAGTAAAGATATACATCGTAAGCCTGAATCATGTTGGTTATTTTTGTATACAAGAGCACTCTTAATTTTTATTCACGATTTTAAAAGTAAAAGTTGTACTCTTTAATTTGGTATGCTGATTGAGAAGATCGGTTATTAAATGGGTTGCACTGTTACAAGGGTTTTATTGTTATGTTACCATTCTGTAACCACTTTTCTAAATATGTGAAAATGTTACATTTCAATTTATAAATGTTTATCCCAGCAGTAATCTCTTCTTTTTTTTGGTTGGTGCCAAAAATGTGTTAATTTCTTTATTGGCAAAATAAGCAATGCTGAAATTATTACTTGCCCAAACAGAAAATTAACTTGACCCAAAACCAAAAGCGAAACACAAGAACAATTATTGATGATCACTTAATATGTTGGCTTTTAAATGTGATTGTTGCGCCTTGCAATAAACTCATAATTTACCATTTAAGTGAGTTTGAAAAGCCAAATTTGATTGATATTTATTTCCGAAATAAACACATTCGAGTGGCTATTGTATGCTAACAAATCCCCAGCTAATTACTGGCTTTCGCAGGTCGTTAACTTCCGTAACAATGGATGAATGGTCGCTTAGCAACCACTCATAAACACATTTTGTTTAATTTCATCCACTGGGCTTAATAGAAAAGCTAGTTATTTGGCAAAGGGTACATACAATACTTTCATTTTTTACCAATTAACTGACATTTATAAAACCTATGAATGTTTTGACATTCATGTTATAACTTAGTTTAGTTGAACCTCGATATAACACGGACATTAGGACTACGAAAATACCTTTGTTATATACGGTATCTTGTTTAACCTTTGTATATAAAGGTCAAAACAAAAGGATTATAGAGAGCTTAGACTAGGAAATTTACTTCGTTATGAGAGGGTTTTCTTATATCAGAACTCTTTCTAACAAGTACTTTCACTGTACTGCAGTATACCTGTGTAGCTAGATGATGGAGCGTTTTTTACTTTATGATTTTAATTTGTGTGATTTCGGTATCTCACAATTGTCATTGATCAAGCAATATACATTTAAATCTATTACAGACTGTACACAAAAGCAGAAACATGTAGTAGCCATAGGTGCTATAATTAATTTTGCACGTATGAATACGCATTTAACAATGGCCAGTGCTAGGGGCATTGAAATCAAATAACCAAAGGGAATTGCATCATTTTATTTTATATACAAACTCGTTCCCCTTGCCAATGACGGATGATCCTATCCTTTTCAATCTCTCACAGTCTATTTTAAACTGATGATCAATTAAAAGTTGAAAGCAAATGAGTCCGTTCGCCCCCTGCACAGATACACAGCATGTTGCCTTTTTAATGCGACAGCACTGATTAGTTCCTCCCCCCCCCCCCCCCCCCCCCCCCCCCCGGAATAAAAACTCGGGACTAAATTGATTCTCCCTTTAAATGTATAACCTCCTGTGAAGAAATCAAACAAATCAATGCACCGTCATTCAGATCTCTATTTAAACCAGATCAATAGATGCCAACGGCCCTACTACTACACATGAAGTATATAACAATGTTATATGTATAATGCACCGACTTTCTAGTTTCAATTTCAATATTAAATGGGGACATGTCGTAACTGACACAAATATCATTAGTGAGATTATAAAAGGTTGTAGTTACAGACACATAGAATAATCCTTCATACATAATAGTCTGAAATACATATCTGACAATTATTTTCTCAAACAGTATTAAGTGAGATACATTATTTTTACTTAAGCGAACACTGTGCTGGCAAGGTTCGATTTTAGCGAACCTTGGCTGGCAAGGTTTCTTGTATAGCAAATCTTACAGTTTCTATACACTGACTTCATAGTTTCTATTTCCATAAAGGGGACATTTCTTCATTTTTGGAAATTATTGTAAATATGATACAGAGACAGAGTGCATGATCTGAAATCTTTAATTTAGAGAGCTTTCTAAACACAAATTAGACTTTTCCCAAAAATTAGTTATCATTATTTCACCTAAAACTGATCAATCATAACTATATAATTATCTTGACTAAACTGTCTCCAATAGTACAGAATTCCAACCTGTCGCAAGTTTAATTTCTGTATAACACAAACTGTTCTGCCCAAGTATTTTCTGACCAGTCTTGAGCCGTAACTATAAATAATACCAGGGGGAGTTTCACAAAGATCCTAAGTTGAACTTATCTCTAATGGCTTTCCATACTTTTTAAGTCCAACTTAAAGTTGGACTTAAAAAGTATGGAAAGCCATTAGTTTCTATGAAAAATTGTTTTAAAAGTCCTTTTTCAAAGGCATAAAATGTTGATTTAAATCATTAATATTTTGTATTATCAAGAAGATTCCATGTTTTTGATGTAAAATTTATGACAGTCTAAAATACTTGCATTCTTGGTATTGAATATATTTTATTCAACGACTACACATGGCTTTCCATAATAGATAAGTTCAACTTAGGATCTTTGTGAAACACCCCCCTGTATCATTTTAAATTTCATGAGGCTATTCTAAAGGGGGCAATGACCTTTAAAATACAAGTCATGTACCTTGTTACTAATTTGTAGCAAATGAAAAGAAAGAACAGTTTCTACTGCTATAAGTGCTACGAACTTCAAATGCAAATATATGAACAACGGAGAGGAGTAGATAACAATTAAAACGGCTAAAATGAATGTTAAGTCAGTACCAGTATACAATTTGAAATAGATTTTAATCAATTGATATATTTTTGTATAACTGATTGATATTGCTTTAACATGTATTCTCCATAGACCCTAGTCTGAGTATTTTTCAGGATCATCATTCAATTAATTTAACCACTGGATGTGATCTACTACATCAGAATATTTCATCTAACCTTTGTTCAAGATTCAATGACAACACCAACTTGAAATTAATTATCACCGATATCTCCTTCAACAAATGTTTCACAAAATGAATTAATGCACTAGACTGTTGGATATATTCTTCTACATTTGTATAGTAAATCTTTATTTTATCTCTGTTTGAGAGTCAATGACATCACCAACTTGAAATTAATTATCACTGGTATCTCTTTCAACGAACGTTTCTTCACAAAATGAATTAATGGGATAGACTGTTGGATATATATTCTAACTACTCTTGTATAGTAAATCTTTATCTCATCACTGTTTAAGAACCAAAGATAACGCCTAACCTCCGGATATATTATATCTCAGGGTACGTTTCATCTTTGAGGTGTTATTAGCCCCAGTGTTTCTTATCAAAATCACTACGAGGTAAAGTCCAATATAGAAACCACACATATCTGCTCAATGAACTACCAAACGCTGATTCTGTTAAACAATATACTATATAGCCTAGCAGGCTAGCTCCTTACTCATAAAACGTTTTACTCAAATCCAGATAATCAAGTATGCAACTTTATAATGAGCATTTGGAACACAAGCACATGTACCAAGTTATTGATATTATTCATATGATATTGACAGAATTAGCCTATAATTAAAAATCCAATGATTTTAAAACATTAAAGACTGTTCCCCCCAAATAAAATGGTTGGGGACTATAGATAACGTGTGTTACATTCAACTCAAAACATATACTGTACATTGGGTTACAAAATACGTAATGGGTTTTTATATATTAAAGATACATTCATATCTATCACTGTTAAAGAACAGTGTTGTTTTTTTCCCTTCATTTTCACGTTGTTATTTCCAGGTATTTGATACTTTTTTTGTGGCAGGGTTATACTCAAAATTGTCCCAAATGAGATAATAATATTCCATTCTGACCACATGACAACTATATTTGTTGAATGAAGAACGCATGTTTGAAAAGTGCAGATTATTATTGGATACAATGTACATAGCCCAAAGCGATATGACGTGTCAATTTTCCGCTTCTTTTTTTTCTTCACCCAATTGTGCCACGAACGATTGTACCCAAATCTGTTTCTTTTTTTCGCTTCCCTGTATACAAGTGTGTCAAACAAGCCGAAAAAATAGGTCTTGATTGTTACGGGGAGAAAAATGACGAAGGGGACAAAAGTAATGATACCAATGCAACCCCCACCTAACTAGACCACCGCAGGGAAGGCGTAATGCAGTCTTTGTAATAACCACTGGAAAAAGAAAGAAAAAATTCGATTTCGAAACATTTCAAAACCCCGAAGGGGAATACATATTTCTTTCCCTTTAAAAAGATTTAGAACTATGATTAAGTCATGAATGAGAAACAAATTGAATTGATACAGAAAATTAATTTTCAATTAATTCCTGAAAAATCAACTCTTACAAATTGTTGGTATAACATGTACATTTTCCATAGACCACGACCTGCAGTATGACTGGCCCAGTGATATGTAATTACTCATTTACAAGTATTAACTCTACATTTAAGCATATTATGCCCCTAGCCCTCTTTATAATGTTCCTTTATATCCATGTCCTCTCTTTCTGCCCCCCCCCCCCCTCCCCTTCTCCCCCCTCCCCTCCCCAGTGTTGTCTATTGCATCTTCATTGTAACAAATATCATCCATTCATTCTTTATAGCGATGTATATTGTACATCTATATGGTTGGCTCCTACATTATTCTCCTGTCTTTAAAATAGTCCTTATGATCCCTACCCTCTCTATAAGCCTCCATCCCACCCTACCCCAATCACCTACTGTCTCTCCTCTCCTTGAAATGTTCCTTATCCTAACTCTTTATCTCACCCCAAACCCACCCCACCCCACCCCACCCCACCATCCACCCTCCACCCTCCCCCACCCTCCAAACTCACAAACACATACATAACACCTATACTGCCTCTTTATTACATCAAATCTCATCCATTAACCCTTTAAATTGCATCTCAATGGACACTGCGGAGTAGATGGTTGTACAAATGGCTATATATGAGTTAACCCGGTTGCCTAGGACCGAGTACAAAGTCTATGGGGACTTGAGAATCTGGAAGGGAATGGGTTAACGTTCTTGAAGAGAAATCTTTAGCAGTTGTCTGTTAGCGAAGCCTACAAGAGCCAGCCATGCATGTCTACAGGATTAGGAGGTGGGTAGAGATGACATTTTAACGGAACAAGAATTCCATCTTCTTTCTCTTACGTCTTCGCTTGCGTGTAGCTGTCCAAATCAGCTTTGCAATCTGCACGGAGATCGATATATATATCCTTCTTGTTAATACATACAAGTGAAAAGGGGACGAATACATACATTGCATGTTTGACTTCTTCCCATATTTAAATCATTTGCAAAGTATAATCATAAATGATTGAAAAGGAAGAAATAATAGCATTGCTTTAAACAATGTTCCTTCTTGTTTAATAATAGCTCACAGATTTGAAATCACTACATAGTCATTTCATAACGTGGTGTAGCCTTTCATCAAGGCTCCTATATCATTGGTAGCCACAAGCCCATGTCGGAAGTGTGAGCAAACTACGTAACTTGTCCGTAAAAGACACTTTCATATCAACCATAACTTATATTTTGAATAAGTCACAATGTCACATGCTTCACAAATTCAACTTCAGTTTAAATATGACAGTTCTAAAATGTTTTTGTTTTTTACATTGACTGTTGAAAGACACAATTAATCTACAATATATATGCTTGAATGATAGGCCGTCCGGCCTCCTCTAAAAAATAAAATCAAGCGTTAGGTTATTTTGTGGATATTTTAGAATCAACAATATATCTTTAGCTTGGCTCAGCATGCATGCGATAAGCTTTACCATCTGACTGAATCTTTATAGAGAAGAAACTTTACGACACGCAGAGCTCCTTTTCATCAGCCTTGTCAAGGTATTTTCCCATACTACTTTCAATTTAGAGTCATTGTTACGAATTCCCCAAAGCAACTACTAAGTATTTATTTAGACCGTTTTAAATGAAGTATTATCCTACGTGAGATGTTAGTTCTTTATTTAGAGCCATATTATACAAGTGATATGTTAGTTCTTTATTTAGAGCCATATTATACAAGTGATATGTTAGTTCTTTATTTAGAGCCATATTATACAAGTGATATGACTTCCCCCTTGCATAATTAATATAAACATTAACATTTATAAGTTACATTTGTGTTGGTGTGATAGAAATTAAATGGTACGAAAATGTGACTAGATATAGCAAAAACCTGCACTTGTTAGTATTCATGTTTTGAAGAAATTGGCATTTTAAGTTCACATAATGTATGTAAAAGACTTATGTTTGAATAATTGAAACAGTCATATCTTTGCCAATTATTGTCGGATTTTTAGAAAAGGGCATCAAATTAAAGCTTGTTATGAGGCCTTTCTCATGATTTGGAAATCGCACTTTTGATTTTTACCAACAAGTGCAGGGTTTCGCTATATCCGGTCACAAATATGGTTTATTTACCTTTTGATGGGCGACTCTAATTCAAATTATACAATTCCTTTGTTAATACTATTTAATGTTTTTGTTACGTGAGTATCACAGGAAAATTATAAACCAAGATCTAATCATAAGCATTCTCACTGTTATTTCTCTTCTATTTGAAAGTTAATTGAATTTATACCCTAAGTGATATTTGTACAGGCTTGGCAAACACAAGATGGAATTAGCCATGGCTCGGCAGAAATACGCCAATTTTCACAAGTTTTCTTCAGTAAGCTTTCATGCACGAATGACCAAATATGGAAAAATAAATGTGGCTTTTCTAGCAAGTGTCTTTGGCCAACCTTGTATACTGACCTTGGTTTTATTCTAGTGTACAAACAAAAATGCCAAATTTAACAATATTATTTAATACAGAGATATTATATCCTTCATGTATTAGATCTAAATATTCTAACTCAGTAAATTACACATTTAAGTATAGCTTAATAGATGAATGAGAAAGAAAAAAAACCTTTCTCTATTTGAATGTTTTAACTGGTTGATACATATTTTTTAAATTACAGGAAAATGTTTCACAATAATGTTTTTGTTTAATTATCAAGCTGAGAAAATATTTCGGGAAAAACACACAAATTACAAAAAGATTATGACTTGCATATTTGAAATGAGAATAACAAAGTGTGATATTACCAACACATAAATTGGGGGAAACCGGCAAACTGATACAAGTTATCATTATGGCTGACGGCTTAGACTGGGAAGTTAAATAACCACCTTGAGAGAGTTTCAATTCTTAAATAACTCATACTAAATTAGGGGAATGTTATTGTTTGTAAAAAAATAAAAACAAGATTTGAAAGAGTTTCAATACTTAAATAACTCATCTATACAAAATTAGGGGAATGTTGTTGTTTGTAAAAAATTTAAAAAAAGATTAGAAAGAGTTTCAATACTTAAATAACTCATATACAAAATTAGGGGAATGTTGTAGTTTGTCAAAAAAACAACAACAAACAGATTAGATAATGTGATTATTATTTATTATAGTATCTATACAAAGTGGAGAAACCAATCTACATTTTGTTTAGATGTGCAGGTATTATGAATAAAGGCATATATAAGGGTTATTTGAACGATCATCTTTAATCACTTTATCACACGTAAAATTAAAGCAACGTACAACAAAAAAAATGCTGAAAACTAATTATATGCTATAAAGGCAACAGTAATCAAATGAAAGTCAAGGAAGCCCTTTAAAATTAGCAACATTAACAAAATGACAGGGTTTTAATGAGGATATAAATGTCTAAAATATTGAATTATTTATTTTTGGCGGAAACAGGGAAATCCCACAATTACTTTGGCCTCGATCTGCATTAAATATTCAGGTATTCGTTGTTGTTTCTTATCAAAAGTGGCAATCTATTCAATACCCTTCAATTTGAACCGGAAAGGGAAAAGTCTGTATGTATATATATATTTTGCTTCATTCTTTTATCTTAATATTAAAGAGACAATCATCATGATGATAAAGATCTAAAAAGGCCAAATGAGTAAAAAATCAAAACCTTTTGGGGTTTTTTTCTCACAAAATTTTGAATAACGATTTAAAAATATTTTTATCTTAACATCTGAATAAAAAAAATAATTTAATCAATGACAGATTTTGACAAGCAAAATTGGTAAGTTTTGATTTGACAATAAAACTACCATTTAGCCAAACACAATACATCTTTAGCAAAATGCTCTAGTACAGTGGATGGGTTTGGGAGAACTATGGCTTTTTTTTAATAAATAATTTTCCCCTGTGAACTCTATTTATATGTCTTCACTGACTTCACAGCAATATTGTTTCATGTTTTTTTTTACCCATTACATCATGAAATGTATAGTTTTTTCATATTCACTTCCTTTGAATTGTAATAATATTTGTCATTACTTTTTTTTTCTTTTGGACAGTATCTTTGTATTGCTAGGACTTAGGACTCTTTGTGCTATTTCCTGGTAAACCTGTGCTACATGAAAATGCATTTTATTCTGTACTGGTCTATAAAGAACAAACAGTTTTCAAGACCTTATCCCTACTCCTTCCATTTTATCATTTTATCATTTTTTCTGAGAGTTTTATGCTTTATCTGAATTAAAAAATAATACAAAAGTTTATAAAGAACTTGTATGTATCTGCTTCCATGATAAATAAAATTATTCCCTGGAGCTTTTTTTAAAAATATATCTGAATAAAACAAAAAAAATCAACAAACAAAAACAACAGTCAAATATAAAAACAGAACAAACAAATAAACAAACAGTTTCCAAGACCTACTCTACTCCTTCCGTGACAAATGACAAATTATTTATAATAAAAAACAAACAAACAAACACAAACAAACAAACCAGGTTTGCAACAAACTAATCTCGTTCCACGAAATATTTCCTTTGGTATGATAGATTTAATTATTCCCTGGAGATTTTTATGCTATATCCGAATATAACAAACAAAAAACAATTAAATACAAACAAACAAAAACAGACAAACAAACAGAGGAACAAACAAACAAACCAGGTTTGCAACGTACTCTCCTCCTTCCACGACATGTTTTCCTTTGGTATGGATAAATTTAATTATTCCCTGGAGTATTTTATGCGAATAAAACAAAACAAACCAACAAACAAACGAAACAAACGAAACAAACGAAGAAAAACAAACAAACAAACAAACAAACAAACAAACAGACAAACAAACAAAACAAACAAACAAACAAGGTTTCCAACTGACAAACTCACCTCCTTCCACGACATATTTCCCTTTGGCAGCTGCTGGTAATGAGAGTAGGAATGTAACGAGCAATGAAAGATAGAGTACAAGGGGGATCCCCCTAGAAGAATGTCTTCTGTGCACCATACAGTGGCTAGTGGCCGCGGTCAAAGTCGGCCCCGCGGCCGCGGTCAACGTCGGCCCCGCTGTCGAACCCAAAGTTAACGCCATGTTCGATAACGACGAGATATCCAACAACGATGAAAATAATGATGTTAATAATCCTTGGCTAGGACCGGAGGATCGCAAAAGTTGCTGGTTCTTGTTGCACTTCGTCGTCGTCATCGTCGTCGTAGCTCACAGCGCGATGAAATAAATAGATAGATGTACGGTACAAACATGGACATCACTAGATTAGGAATATATGATGATGATATTTGGCAAGCTTTTTGGATGAAGATGAATAGATGATGCAGTTATGAAGAAAAAATGATCCACGAATTTGCTCGTCGATTACATCATGACAAAAGTGTTTCTCTGGTTCTTCGAGAAAACGTTCAGGAGAGGAAACAATCTGTGGTCGCAATAGTTCAGATTCTTGATGTGGCAGGGTTGCGGCAGGTTTGTGGCAGTGCGGCAGCAACGAACTTCAACTGTCCGGTTCAAATGAAATTCACATTAGCCCCTATGGGCACAAAATGGGGAATATTAGCTCCTTTGAATATATAGTCCAAACATATGGCGCTATGGTCCAACGGTATCCAATCAATGGAGAACAAAAATAACGAGGATTAAGTTCCAATCAGCTTAGATGCTACCTAGATGATAGAAGTGCAAGTATATTAAAGCTATACCTGTCCTAATGCTTCACTACACCTGGGTTAACTCTTCCATGTAAAAAGTAGCCTATTGTTTCCATTGTGAGCAGCGATCATAATACAAACTTTGTTGTACCCTCTTCACGTATAAAGCATAGAGCTGCCTGGGAGAGTATAGGTACAAGTAGATAATCAATACTGGTGTCAGTAGACTAGATGCAACTAAAAACACGGCCAGCGTTACATGATAAGGTCATAGGAGAGAGAGCTAGAGAACAATCAGATGATCGTGCTGGATATATATATATAACTATATATATGCCTCTCTCACTCACCCACTCACTCACTCGCTAATGCTCAGCTAATTACAGCATCGCTTAATTCACCTGCGACTGTGTGAAAGTACAGTAAACATGAATCAATCAATGCACAAAATGTGGAACGTTCCAATACTGGTTGGTGGTGGTGGTTCAGTCGATGTGATGCAACCTTTGCTAGGACCAATACCAGTTAATCAATCAATGCATATATAGTACCAGTACTATCAGCTGGTAGAGCAGAACAAAATAAAGTCAAGCAAACAGAGATTGAAGGATTAAACCTTTAAATAAACACTTATCACCGAGACTGACTGTCAGTGCATAAAAGTTGACGGAGGGAAACAAAAAGTGACCAGGCAAGAAATCTGAAGAATTAAAAAAGTCTCAGAAATTCACAGTTAACACAAAAAGTCAGTCATCGGCCAAAAAAAACGCTGGTATGATGGATGACGGAGGATGAAGCAGTTTCCTCTCTAGTTTATTATTTATGTTTCCCGCCACTCCAGCTGTTGCGGCTTCGTCTTGGTCCTGGTATCAGCGGTGGCGGCAGAATCGAAGTTAGAAATCCAAATCCACACGTGAGCGCTAAGCTTGCTAAGCCCTATCTGTGTACCTCAGCAGCGGACTCTGATCCCTCAACCATCTAGCTCAGCTCAGGCTCTGGCGTGCATCGGTCGCTGTCAATATTACCTTTTGTCACATACAAACGAGCAACGAGCAAGCGGCGTGTGCAGTGCGTCACTTAGATATCAGAGCTGCCAGAGCAATGTGTGTATACATTCAAGGCCCCCCTGTCCTTTTGGCAGTCAACTCTACTCTACTTGACAGGTTTCCCCCCAGCGTAGCAAAACACAGAAAAGACTGGGGAAAAAAACCCCGGCCAAAATAATACAATAGTCATTCTACCCCTGTGTGCCTACAGAGATACCCCCCAGCCACTGGCTTGAGTGATTTACAGAATCGGAACAAGCTGCACTCCCCCACAGAGCTAATGAATCAGTCCGCCGCTCTCTAAATGAGTGCTCAGCCAATTGGAGCATTTCAATCCCAGGCTCTTTAACTTTCTCTAGTCATCTAATGTTTTTTTTTTCCTCCCTACTTTTCTCTCCTTGGCATGGCAGTAATATCACTCAATTTTCATCCAATCCTCCAGCATTTTTTTCTCCTCGTTTTTTTCCCCTCCACTTTTCCTTCTACCTTTACAGCTACATCTCAGGCTGAGCTACAATATATATATGCTCCTCTATTTAATACCAACTATCTCATCTGTCCAATTGTACCAATTGTGCGTTCTACCCATTTGCAGCATTTATCACTTAGCTCTACGCACTGCACAATCAGGTGAGGCCTAATGGGACACGGCTTTGTATTTATATGGTTATGTAGACGGGATTATATTGAACTTTTTTCTCCCCATTTGCGCTAATCCCCGGCCATTGATTGCCAGAAACAAACACGGAGGGCTTCTGTAATAGATCCCTGGACGAATGTAAAATGTAGTGGCTCCGAAGTGTATTCTGTTCCAGTGTAGCTCTTTAGATCTATAGATGGGTTCCAGGGTCCAACATAATAATATAGTCTATTTAATAGACTACTTGTACTCTCTCAGTCTGTCTTCTTAGCAAACAAAATTAAAGGGAAATACTCCCCAAGGATTTATTTTCTCGTACTTCCTTTTCTTGGCATCAAAATTTGTATCAAAGTACTTTTCTGTTCCTGGGTTTTTGAGTCTGGTGAATTAGACGGTGCACTATGCTCCCAAGGGAGCAAATCTTACTTGAGGAACAAAAAATTATATTCAGATTCTAGGAAAAAGACCGGAAAATGCTTTACCCGTTGTAAAAATCATAATACCAATAGTGACTACTTTTATATAACGCACATTTTGTTTTCCGACCCTTGTGGCACATCAATAGTAATACTATCTATTCAATTCTAATCTGCTCCTTGGCTAGGACTATACAAGGTGCGAACTCCAATTTCCCTCCAGGGACCAAGAAATACACGCCATATATTTGTTCGTATATATTGCTCAAAACATCAATAATATCACAGTGAAGTATACACTGCAGTACTAATGATTTTATTTTAAAGGGTGATTACTGATTTCAATTGTGACTTAAATAATGATTTAAATTACAATTTGAATTGTACAAGTTATTCAAATCCCTTTTATTGGAAATAAACAATCATTTTTTTTAATAAGAAAGAAGTGCAAATGTCATATATTGCATAACGGCAATACAAAAATCACAAGTCTTGTCTTTCAACGATCAGGATCTGTTATATCGCAAGACACCCTCGCTCTTCTCCAACCCAAACTTCATTTATTAATATCTCTCCCCCTCTTCTATCTAGAGGGGTATAGCGTAATAGTAAAACTCCCCTTTTCCATGAACCCGGACTCTCACTAACCAAACAGAAGTGGGTTAAATCTCATTAGCACACTTTCTCTGACCAAGAAAGCTGGCAATTCCTAGCAAAAGGGAGAGGGGGAAGATACAGTGGTGCAGCTAATGGGAGAGAGGGGGAGCCTGCACCCCTCCCCCTCCCTATACCGCATGAGGTCTGTTAACACCCCCCCTCCCCCCCCCCCCCCCCCCCCCCCTCTGCAGAAAGCTGGTAATTCCTAGTAAAAAGGGAGGGAGGGAAGATCCAGTGTGGCACAGCTAACGGGAGCAAGGGGGTGCATGCCCCTTCCCCCTCCCTATCCCCCGTGGGGTCTCTTGCCCCACTCTGCTGCCCCTCAGCTCAGGTGGGGAGAATATCATGTACAGAATACATAGAAACCTTATTTACTCCGGTCAAACCTGATCTAGTGACCACCTCTATATAAAGGCCATGGGCATATATCAAGACTGAATTCTTGTATATAACCCTAGCAGGCAATTTAACAAGAAAATGAAAGAAAACTGTTTACATATAAATAAACCTGCCTATAGAGACTACCAGCTCATAAATACCACTTGTTATGTCACCCTTGGGTGTCCTTTACGGACAGGTTTGAATATACATGTATTACATAACAGTGCTCCTATCAGGGGGTACCTTGCCCCCCCCCCCCACCCCCACCCTCCTTCTTTTCGCTTTTTCTAGTTGGATCCAGACAACACCCCTGAATAGATCAATACGGACAAAAGGTAAACACTCAAATGGATTCTGAAGATATACCCACTCTTGACAAAATAAAACAGCCCTTCCTAAGTTCTTTGAAGGACAACAATAAAAAAAACTCTTCCTCTGAGTTTAAAATGACAATATCGGTGCATCAAAGGGATGCTATAAAGCGGCCATTTAATTAGAGGATAAAAAAATGAGGCAACAAAATGCGTTATAGGACCACTGCTTACAAAACAGTGCATGTGTGCATTAGTTCATTTTGTCAGCATCTTCAAAATCTTACACACACTTTCTTGTATGGTACTAGTCTAGGTTCTATACTCTGTTTTATACACCCGGTGGATCTCCGTAGATCCACCGGGCGTATGCACCGGGTTACGCGTATATGGGGGTAAGGTGTATAAAACAGAGTATAGAACCTAGACTAGTATGGTACCTGCATGAGAATCTTGTATTAAAAATGTTTTCTTTACACTTTGTGCGCCGTATGCGACTATAGTCACAAACAGCGGCGCACTTTGTTCGACTTTAGTCACAGATGCGCGCGCACACAATATATACGATGCGTGCGGTGCGCCTGCGCGTGCGTGATGTTAGCGACCGTAATGACCAAGCGCGAATCACGGGTAGCTAGCCGCCTAGGGTGCGGGCGCCATAGTATGGGTACACGTTTGAACTGGCACCTAAAATAATCTGGTCAGGGGGGGGGGGATCTACTGCACAGCGCACAAAGTGTTAAATAATATATTGCAAACTTGTGAAGTCCATGCACACAAAATAATTAGGGTAAGCATTCACCTCTTTAATACTTCTTTGGAAACAAGGTCTTTCTGAAACCTGAAACTTTTTCTGTTTCCCAACATGTTAGGGCAAAACGAAGCCACAACAATGTAGCTTGTTTATTAAAAGCATCTGAAATGTTTATTTTTAAGCCATGGTATATCTTGAAAAAGTGAGTCATATTTTATATTTTCCACAAAGGGATCTTTTATTAAGTTGACCACATCACCCTGACTTTCCCCCCTCCGTTCTCATGTATAATTGGAACAAAGGGGTACTTGAACTCATACCAAAAACCTTGCAAGAAGTTACACGATATCTGAAGAGGAAAAAAGAAAATTTGGCTGAGTTGTGGGAGCTAGGTTGTGATGGACACAACGCAAAAAATCTGATTCAGGTCAAAACCAACAAAATTTCCTTAGAACTAGCAGTTCTCATATACCTTGTTGTATTTGCATTACGAATAGAAGCATGGAACAGGTTTCGGTTTATCCAAATTTCTCTTTCGTTAACAAGATATTTGCGATTAAGGTGTTTTGATTTTTAACTATCCACTGTGTACAAAGTCAGTGCAATGAGTGAGCAAAAATCACTGCATTTTCGCTCGTAACTCGGCCATATATAACCTCCATCTAATTTTCGCACAATATTCAGAAGACATGTCAGATCACAAAAACTGAACTTTATACCAACCATTCATCACTTTTTTCACCTTTCAACAAAGTTTTAGATCCCCTTTAAAGGGATCAAGTAACATTGTAAAAATCAACAAAACTTACTTAGAACTCAAAACCAAAAAAAAGAGCCCACAAAATGCCAAAAGAACCCCCATAATTTGCCAAAGCATTTACTGAGAACACTTTTTAGAACATTAATTTAATGTACTAGCAAGTGGAAAAGTTGAAAAGTAGCCCCCAATAATTGTATTTTCCCTGTCGCCGAGGGCTGAAGATAATGCATCTGATACCAAAATCCAAGTAAAATCCCCAATGGGTATAAGACTCATGTACAATTGGCACAATAAAGCATTTGAGGTTCAAATCAATAGCAAGGTCACCTACAGTACTTAGTAATACATACAACTACATTGTCCCACCAAAACATACAGAATAACATTGAGTATATCCCAATACAATGGAACCACCTTCACTACAAACACAGAGTCCCATTTCATACATTAATCTCAAAATAACCCATTTCACACCAGATATACATACAACTACATTGTCCCACCACAACATACTGAATAACATTGAGTATATCCCGATACAATGGAACCACCTTCACTACAAACACAAGAGTCCCATTTTAATACATTAATCTCAACTTAACCCATTTCACACTAGATGTCAAAATACCCATACAGTTAGTACATGGCTTACTGAGTTCCCCAGTACGCAATGGATTAACGAATGGCCCTACAGTCACAGACCACCACCACAATACTACCATTCAAAGCCTGGGTTTAACTTTTGAAGTTTTGACAATGGCGTGAAATAAAGAACATGTCAATGTTGTTAGCAAACCAACTAATATCACACCTCTTTTTAAGAGGCTTATGCTTTCAGGACAACCTTCGAATGCAATTAGAATTCATGTGCCTGGAAAATATCTCCGGGGAAATATATGAATCACAGCGCAGCAAAACCATTTTTACCAGTGAAAGTGATTTGAAGTTTGTAACGTACATGAACTTTTGGTTTACCCTGCGCAATAACTAGAGAAGCAAATGTGCATCAGTTTTAACTTTTCTTTGAAGTTAAATAACAGCTGTAACGATAAATGCCCACACAAATTTTTAAAAAATGAAATATATGCTTTTATCACCTAGTTACCATATGAATAAATTTATCATAACAGGGCCCAGTTGCAGAAAGAGATACAATCGATTGTAAGTTACAATTAATTGTAAGTCAAATCATGTGTTCGAAATGCGCAAATCTTATTGGTTAAAATGCGCAAATTCGCTGCTCTGACTGGCAATTAATTGTAACTTACAATCGAGTGTATCTCTTTCTGCAAAGGGGCTCTTATCTGTTAAAGTAAAGTTTCGGATAAAAAACCACTTTAAAATTTATTGGAGAGATAAAATATAAGAAGGGAAAAAAAAGTCTAGTACCTATGCTTCAATTCAACCGCAAGTTCGGTGCGTGCAAAAGCTATGGCATTTGCACCCACATGCGCGCTGCGTGGAAACAACCGTGTAGCTACCGGGACATGCAGTGGGTGAAGACGGGCAAACAAGCTGTGTAAGTTAGGCCCAATCTCAGCAGCGCGCATGGAACTTTCAACTGATTTTTCTGCATTTAACGATGCTAAGGTTCGGATTTTACCACATAAGCCCCTTTTTACGCATAATGGACTTGTGTAGAATATTATTTACTCTTGACAGTACATGTACATTGCTCCACATATATATATATGTGTACTCGTACATCGTACTTTGACTTCTAAACTTGTCTACCACATGGGGCATATCATGTCCAGTGATTGGGTAAATACTATAATTCTCATGCAAATGAGTACAAATAGTTATCATGCCCTGGGAATACACAAGAGTCCTGGTAGAATTTACATTAAAGATAATCTTGAGGGGGTTTTTTTACTGTTGCTTGACAAACCTAAAATCACTGAGAATAGAAAGGGATAGAAAATCTTTAACATATTGTTTGTTTGTTTTTACTAAAAAATCAATACATTTTGAACACTAATTGCAGTTCTTAGGCTTTATGTTCTTTCATTGATTTCAGGCTCAGCTTTCAAGCAATATATGGTTTGTAGAAGCTAGCTTCTGGGGATGGAAAGATATATATGAGAATGATCTTCTCAATGCCCTTGAGCCGCTAGGAAGGAATGCTCCCCAGGGAGTGGAGATGGTACACACACACACTCTGTGCTGCTGGTGTTGTATCCTATGACCCAGGTAATAATAGTGTGAAGCACTTAGAGAGATGTATTCATTATTAAATATTATTATCATTATTATTATCATTATCATTATTATAATTATTATATGTGGTTGAGTGGAAGTGTGTGAAAATATCAAATCATACCTCATTGACACCTTCAATAATTTATATCAAATTAGAACTTATTTCAAAAGTTCTAATACTTTTGATTGGGTTTGATTGCAATTTCTGTGAGCTACATTACCTTTAAATGGAATCCTCACTGGGTATACCAATATTTACTCAACAGAATCAACTGCTGATCATTTGCTTACTAGAAATCTTGGATTACAATTTACATTTTGGAAATAGACTCTGACCCTTGGCCTAGGTGCAATATACAGGAACATATAATTTGCAGAGCACTATAATCTCACTGGCTTATATTCCTTCTTAACAGACTTATGAATTATGGTGTTATCGTATGTTTCAGTTAGAAACATACATGGAGGCTTTTATTAATAGGGCTATTTAGATTTGAATAAATATTAAAGGGGAATTCCACCCCAGAAATGTGATGTTTGCTATAAAATGAAGTGAATATGAAGAATCATGATCGAAAATCTGAGCCAAAACGGTAGAGCAATACAAAAGTTATGACAGGATGAACTTTGCTCCGATTTTTAGTATCGTTCGCAATTGCTATCGATCGTGACGTCACTTGCGAGCTGCAGCCATTTTGACTTCTACATGGAAATTTTACAAAATTTAAATTTTCTTCATAACAAAGCAAATTTATGAGCTTACAAATTCCAAAGAGGTTGGCCCATCGATATTCTTCTATGAATTCGTGAAAACAAGCAGAGAAATTTTCATTTTTAACAACGAAAATGAGAAATAAGTGTATTTTCATGTACTAAAGCCATGGCGAGTTGCTCGTCAATGATGTTGCATATGGCGGCAATTTTGAAACGATGGCTCATTACTACATGATGTTCAAATAGGTATAACTCCCGTGTTTCTTGTCCGATTTTGATCAAATTTTCACCAATTATGCCTCTTATTCTGCTTATTCAAATAACGGATGGTTTTATCAGGCCCGGAATACCCCTTTAAAGAGCCTGCATTAAATGGCATAATTTCCAATGCAAAACAACAGTTCAGGATGTAATTTGTATACATTTGGGCTTGTGAAGAACCCTTGATATCCTTCTTCTTTTGTTTGTTGTCCTGCCACGTCCTTAAAGGGATATTCAGTTTTGGTATAGAGGGCACTTCCATAAATAATTTCTTTGTGAGGTAATGAAACACTGAGAGTAAAAATGTAATGAGCACACAATTTTAATGACAGAATAAACTTTAATTGACCAAATTTGGTTCAGAAACAGTTGCAATATTCATAAGTTTATCAGATTTAGAATAAATGTGGGGGACCCACTTTTATTAAATAATTCAAACAAAATATTTTAAAATGCTACACATTTTGGAAAATCTACCAAAATGGTTATAAAATTGTTATCTCAAGTAACTGAAGGGTGCCCTCTTGTATTAGCTGCTTTAAAAAAAAATGAAAACGGGTCTTTAAAGGGTACCACCAGGCAAAGAACAACACCTAATGTATGTTTTGGTACTGTTTTTGTTATGCACATCACCGATATTGTGTGAGTTATTACACATTCAACCCATCTACTAATATGGAACAAATATCAAAGAATATATCTAATAGATCTACTCAAACTGTCTAATACATATTGTAAGAAGTTTCTTTAAAGATAAGTACATTCAGTAAAAATAGGGATAGCACAGTCATTACTATGCTTTAAATATGTGAAGATTGGCACAAAATGAAGCCGGTACAGAGCATATTGCTCAGAAGCTAAAAATCAGACATCTAAAAACCAAAATAATACCGGTAATTGAATACCAAGGCAGTGCTATGGCAGTGCGACTGTCATCATAAACAAATTAGAATTGTTACTGCTTAAAAGCTAAAAGTAAATTTTAAAAATCGAAATTGCAATCACATCCATGTTATACTATTATATAGAGATAAAACAAATTTGTTGAAAAGTTGCAATGTTGTTAAAATGTGATTGAAACCTGACTTATGAAGTGGGGCGCTTGTTGCTTAAAAGCTAAAAGTCGGTCAATTAAAACCTGCATGCAACATCCCACTAGATTGGTAGTATATGGGACTGATTGATGCAGGTTTGTAATTCTTTTTACCTTGAAACTAAAAGGCCCTGCAGTTTTTTAGAATGATCGCACCATTAAGAGTATCCATTAGACTGAGAAATGTAGTTTATTAATTAACAGGTGTAAAAGGCAAGTATCAAGGATATATACATGTACTCTGGCTAGATATTAAGTTCAAGATATGTTGGGTATGAATTAACCACTACAGCACATTTGATTTATTGATCTGGTTGAACATCCTGGTAACAACGCTATTATATGTCATAGACAGATGCATTTTAATGATTGTTACATTTTACAAGACATACAGTATCATTTACAAGCAAATACACACATGAACTTGAATATTACCAAGCCTATCTATTCCAGTTTGTACAATATGCCATAAGTAAAGCCTCCAGACTAATTTTTTTTTTTCTGTACTGGCCAATTTTGGGCGAGTAAAATCATAGATTTTTAAATTGTACTTGCCCCAATATAAAATGTATGTGCCCTCTGATGGGCATGTTCATGCATGCACTGGTAGAGTAGGTGCGGGTGAGCATAGATTAAGTCTATGGGGTGAGCAAACAAGCGTATTAAATTTAAGACAGTGTCTAAAAGTTCACCCCATGTTTTGCGGTTAGATCACCAATTGTTTTTTACCCTGATGTGGCCAGGATAACATTGAGGTAAAGGTCTATTAAGACGGGGCTTAAAATACAAGGATTTTCTAAGTTCAAATATGTGTTAGCCAGCCCTTTGCCTATAAAAGCTTTAAAAACATGTTATTCCGAATTGGAATTGTCCATTAAAACCCATTAGCAGAAAAAAATAATGATTAACTTTTTTTTTTTTTTTTTTAATGTACACATTGATGTGATACTACAGATTAATACAAATGTCACTAAAAATTAACACACAAAAAAAAAAAAAAATCATGAGAAATCGTAATAGCATGGGTGAATGCTGTCATTGTGGTTTTCTCGATATAATGGAATTGTTCAAATATTTTTAAGAGAAAGAAATCTTAATGGCATTTTGAAAATAAATATAATTTCATTCCCCTTAGAAACGCCTGAAGTGTATTATATAAGCACTTTCTCAGAAAAAGTTATGCCTAGAAACAGATTTATAAGCAAAAATTGTTACCAGCCGAAGTGATGTAATAATTAATCTGTTTTTCTCACTTTTTGTTAACTACAATATTTCACTCTTTGAAATGGCTCCCGAAACAGTCATAAACTCTTTTATTGTTTTATTAATTCCACTGCGTTTCTGATTTAGCATTTGCATTTTGGTTAAAGTAATAGAATTATTCATATTGTATAGAAGGTATCTAGTAACTTTCTTGACATGTGCAAAAAATGGCAAATGGTTGATAAAATCTGTATTTCTGTGATCTACATGTATGTCTAGTGAAAGATGTGTGAAAATTTCACGGTAAATGAATGTCATATGACCAAGAAATGAGCGAAAATGCGGTTATCATTATCCACTGGATAATTACAAATCTGAACACTTCAATCATACATATCTTTATAATGGAAAAGAAATTTGGAAAACCTGAAAGCTGCTCCATGCTTCTATTGGTAATACGAGTACAATGAGGTATGTGAGAACTGCTAGAGTTCCAAGTAAGTTTTAAGGATTTTGACAATGTTTAGATCCCTTTTAAGTGTTTGTTTGACGTTAATTATTTAATAGTATCAATACAATATTGATACCCTTATATCAACAGAATCTATACTGGTTTAAAATAAGGAAAATACGAATACGAATAAGGAATAATACGAATGAATACAAAAACAAAACCTCACTAAATTTTTAGATCAAATTTGTGGAAATATATTTATAAGTAATACTGAAAAAAAAGATCACTGCTTTTGAAAGATTCTATCATTCTAGGAAATGTAATACTTCTTCTTCGTAATCAGTTTGTCAAATTTATTGGCCATTAGTTGTCATTGTGAACCCAATCTCATTACCTTTCGTGGAAATACGACTGTGACCTGTTTTTGGTTATTGGATGGTCGAGTAATTTAATAGTAATCTTGACCATGGTTGAGATTAATTGGGCATCCAGATGAATCTCATGAATGGAGGAAATGGTGAGAGGAGACAGAGAATTAGGATAAGGATGAGCAATTTGAAGGATAGATGGAACAGATGAAGGAAGAGCAAAAGAGAAGGGGATGAGAGAAAAGAGGAGGAAGGGGGTGAGAGAAAAGAGGAGGAAGGGGGTGGGGAAAAAAGAGGGGGGAGAGAAAGACAGTAAAAATGATAAGGGTAAAAGGTGGAAGAGAGGGGGAGAGAAATAAAGTGAAAAGGAACAATAGGAGGAAAGGGGAAAGAGGGAAGGGGAAGAAAAGGAAGAGAGATAGAGGTGACTAAGAGAAAGGAAAAAGGAGCAGTGAGGAAGAAAAATAGAAAGAGAGCCAGAAATACAGAAGGAAAGAAAAGAAGAAAGAAAGAGAAAGAAAGAAAGAAAGAAAGAAAGAAAGAAAGAAAGAAAGAAAGAAAGAGAGACAGTAATACAGAAGGAAAGAAAAGAAAGAAAAGAAGAGAAAGGGGAGTAAAAGAAAGAAAAAAAGGAAACAAACAAATAAACAAAGAAATCATCAAACAAACAAACATACAAAAAATGAAATGGAAAGAAGATGAAGAGTATGAAGCACAAAGAATAGTAAGAAAGAGAGAAAGACAGAAAAATAAAAATGAAAGAAAGAAAGACAGAAAGAAATACAGAAGGAAAGAAAAAGAAAGTAAAGAAGAAAGAAAGAAAGAAAGAAAGAAAGAAAGAAAGAAAGAAAGAAAGAAAGAAAGAAAGAAAGAAAGAAAGAAAGAAAGAAAGAAAGAAAGAAAGAAAGAGAGAAAGAAAGAGAGACAGTAATACAGAAGGAAAGAAAAGAAAGAAAAGAAAGAAAAGAAGAGAAAGGGGAGTAAAAGAAAGAAAAAAAGGAAACAAACAAATAAACAAAGAAATCATCAAACAAACAAACATACAAAAAATTAAATGGAAAGAAGATGAAGAGTATGAAGCACAAAGAATAGTAAGAAAGAGAGAAAGACAGAAAAATAAAAATGAAAGAAAGAAAGACAGAAAGAAATACAGAAGGAAAGAAAAAGAAAGCAAAGAAGAAAGAAAGAAAGAAAGAAAGAAAGAAAGAAAGAAAGAAAGAAAGAAAGAAAGAAAGAAAGAAAGAAAGAAAGAAAGAAAGAAAGAAAGAGAGAAAGAAAGAGAGACAGTAATACAGAAGGAAAGAAAAGAAAGAAAAGAAGAGAAAGGGGAGTAAGAGAAAGAAAAAAAAAGAAGGAAACAAACAAATAAACAAAGAAATCATCAAACAAACAAACATACAAAAAAAGAAATGGAAAGAAGGTGAAGAGTATGAAGCACAAAGAAGAGTAAGAAAGAGAGAAAGAAAGAATAATAATTTGTGACGGGGAAGTGTAGAAGGTGCACAATAAAAACAAGAAAGGTGGGACAATTTGTCTGGTTACGTGAGAAAATTTGCCAGGTGATGTGAGAAAATTTGCCAGGTGATGTGAGAATTTAACAAGCGTGGGCTTAGAGAGGGGGAAACGAGGAGGGGATTACGGAGAAAGGTGTCATACATGAGGATGCTTAACGAACTATATATATATATATATACTTGCAGTTGTGCGCATTATGTGGATTGATTGTGACATACATATATTTATGGAATATGATGAGGACCTTCAACCTAGTGACAAGGGGGCACTTGTGAACACCTGGGGGCTGTGGAGTGATGTCACCTGATCTAAAGTAGATATAAACCAACTAATGGAATACTAAATCTATTTTGATCATATATTACGTGATTACAGACATGTATACAAATTATTTAATTTGGTTCAACATTGGCTAATCTTTCTGTAGAACATGCATTTATTATCTATCTAGAATAATTGTGATCAATGATATGTGGCACTGGTTTTTTTAAAGATGCCAAATGTGTCAACCAACATGGTCAAAATTGAAATTAAGTGAACTAACTTCAAACATGTTTTTTTAACATTGACACAACTTATATTTTCGTGAAATATAAATATCTGGGCTTAATCTATCCCCAATTCTGCAAAATATCTATGAACAGTTAGGATTTCCTGTATTTAAAAGAAAAATATGATAATTTTCACATTGCCATACTAAAATCCTACTATTCCAAATGGCATTACAAATAATACAAATAATTAAAGTGGGCTTCTGACATCATGTGTGCCATTTTGGGGGCTTCTGTTTCTTAAATTTTAGTTTTTAGGTCATTTTAAAGTGAAAAATAGCCTTAAAATTTGGATTTTGCAATTTGAAGTTTTTATAATGCAAATTTTGTTTAATGTTGTTGGTTCAAACTTATTGTATGGAAACAATACATGATAGGACATATTTACATGATATAAAATTGGAGCAAGACACTTGCAAAAAAAATTCAAATTTGATTCTTGTATGTGTTTCGGACGTTACACATTGTTAACATTTACCCTTTTTTAGCTCATCCGGCCCGAAGGGCCCGATGAGCTTATGCCATGCCGTTGCGTCCGTCGTCCGTCCGTCCTTCCGTCCGTCCTTCCGTCCTTCCGTCCGTCCGTCCTTCCGTCCGTCCGTCCGTCCGTCCTTCCGTCCGTCCGTCCGTCCACAGTTTTCAAAATGCTTCTTCTTCGTTATTTTTCAACCGATTTTGATTCTGATTGTTTCATAAGATAGGGCTAGGAGGGGGATTTAAAACTTCTACACAGAATTTTGAAATTTTTCTCCATTAATTAATTATGGTAATTTATGCAAATTTATTCAAAAAATCACAAAAAATGCTTCTTCTCCTTCATTTCTCGACCGATTTTGATTTGGTTTGCTTTATCTGGTAGAGCTAACTTTGGTACACTAAACTTCTACACAGAATTTTGAAATTTTTCTCCATTAATTAATTATGGTAATTTATGCAAATTTATTCAAAAAATCACAAAAAATGCTTCTTCTCCTTCATTTCTCGACCGATTTTGATTTGGTTTGCTTTATCTGGTAGAGCTAACTTTGGTACACTAAACTTCTACACAGAATTTTGAAATTTTTCTCCATTAATTAATTATGGTAATTTATGCAAATTTATTCAAAAAATCACCAAAAATGCTTCTTCTCCTTCATTTCTCGACCGATTTTGATTTGGTTTGCTTTATCTGGTAGAGCTAACTTTGGTACACTAAACTTCTACACAGAATTTTGAAATTTTTCTCCATTAATTAATTATGGTAATTTATGCAAATTTATTCCAAAAATCACAAAAAATGCTTCTTCTCCTTCATTTCTCGACCGATTTTTATTTGGTTTGCTTTATCTGGTAGAGCTAACTTTGGTACACTAAACTTCTACACAGAATTTTGAAATTTTTCTCCATTAATTAATGATGGTAATTTATGCAAATTTATTCCAAAAATCACAAAAAATGCTTCTTCTCCTTCATTTCTCGACCGATTTTTATTTGGTTTGCTTTATCTGGTAGAGCTAGCTTTGGTACACCAAACTTCTACACAGAATTTTGAAATTTTTCTCCAATAATTAATTATGGTAATTTTTTATTTATTTATTTATTATTTTTTTTTTTTTTATTTATTTATTTATTTATTTATTTTTATTTATTTTTATTTGATTAAAAAAAAAAAAAATTTGGTAATTTTTTTTACATTTTTAAATTTATTTATTTATTTATTATTATTAGTAGTAGTAGTATTATTAGTTTTTTTCCCATGTTCCTTCTGGGGCGTCAAATTTATATTTTTGTCCCTTCCAGGGCAGTTTTTGACCAGTTGAAAAGTGTACCACATGAAATTTGCGATATTTGATGTTGCGAGATGCCGGATGAGCGCTACGTCATTGACGTTCTGGTTTCACACTTCTATGACCAGTTGTGGTTTAAATCTTTGCTGTTTTGGAATATTTAAATACAGAAAGTATATGTTTAGATGTAAATCTATCCAAATTCTTCTTCGAAATGGTCAAATTAACTTCATAGCACAGAAAGGGGTCTTCTATCAACCATATATGACATTATACATTACAGTACATGTACATGTAAATTTGATTTATCTATAATTATGTTCAGATCTCCAAAGTAGAGACAATTTTAAGGGTTTTAGTGAAATTATGAAGTACCTAGTACTACGATAACTACAATTTGAGAATTGTGATCTATAATTTATTGTAGCAAAGTTGCATTATGTTATGACATACCCTATTTTGTTTCGGACGTTACATGGTGTTAACATCACTTCAAAACATATCTTAACTCGCTTTGTTTGCATGATTTTGCAAGCAAAACCCATAAATATGTGCATTAATTGAACTCCCAAGGAAAGGGATAGTGAATGTAGTCCATATTGATAGACAAAATCCAAGATTTTGTACAAATATTACATGCAATTAGAAACTGTTATTATATACAGTCAAAGGATGATCGATGTGACTTTCCAGAGTTTCCTTCATCATTTTACAAAAGATAAAAGTATATGTATTGTACAATGACATACATTGTATATGATTTTAATTTTCCATTTTCTTATTTTGATAAAATATGAAGCTCAAACTAATATTATCAAACTATTATCGAAAATTAGAATAACTGTCAGAAATGCATTACTGATCAATATGATATTAGCAAAACCTCAAATTCAAGTTATAATGGCACATGTACAGTACACTTGTATGTACCACATAAGGTTACAGTCAAGAAATTATATTTGTTCCAGCAGATATGGTTATATTTTTCAAAGATAGTTGACTTGCACAAAAATGTAATTGATCATAAACCAGTAATGTTCTGGAAATTGTCTTAAGAATATGATAAGGAATTATCTTGGTGTACATGTACCTATAGTTTACATGGCATGCCATATAGTATTTCAAAAGTAACTTTTGTTTTAACATGTGGATTTTTTTAATACAAATGATTAACATTTTAATTATTGTCAGTAAAACATGTGGATCAACGCAGATTATTTTCTTCTTATCAAGTTTAAGTATGGAAAAACATATTTTGCAACTAATGAATGATACCAGAAGAGTAAATTTAGCATAGTTATACTGTACTTTTGTCTACCACTAAAAGGCTTTGTTAATGAAAATGTCTATATTTCCACTAAATGAATAATGAAACAGAGACTTAACATTTGTTTCTTATAGAACATTATAAAGGCAATCAACCTAATAATGCATTTGATGTGGTACAAAAAACAAAATCAGTATACATGTAGTTCTGTGTACTTTACAACATGAACAATTATGGGGCAAAAATAGCAATTCCTCACATGTTATAAATAAAAGTTCCTTCCCAGAGACAAATAACTGATCATTTATTTTTCAAAACACTTTTGCTGGAGCAGGAAGCATATAGATCATGAAAAATGTAGATAATACTTTTTTAAATGTTCCAAATTGAATTTTTTGTGCAATCAAAATGTGTGTTAACACCATTTTGTAACGTCCGAAACGAGCTCACAATACCATACAAAAGATTCTGTAAATGGTTAACAAAATACAGGAGTTGTTGCAGCAGGTAGTGTTTCAGTTCCACAAAAGAAAGGTTATTGTTCTAAGTAGATTAGTCATATCATTCACTATATCAAGTGTCTTGTAAAACTTTAGTGGTTACAAATTAGCTGAGAAAAATCGATGAAAAATTGGTGAAAATGTGGATTTGGGGCAGACTAAGCATCTAAATGTTGTTAAAGCATCATGTATTTTGATGATTATGTTTCATTTACTTGATCTAAATGAATAATAATAACCATATATTATCATTTTGAAAATAAATGCACCAAAATATCAATTTTGTGTTAACAATTACCCCATGTAACGTCCGAAACACATTTGTTTACATTGGTTGATCTCAAACATTTGTTTTGGCAATTAATTACCCAATTCATGTGTAAATTTGTTTTAAAATGAATACTATTTTATATTATGATGATTGATTCATATAATGTGCCCTTTCCTGTGACTTATGAGCTTATAAGTTACATTTTTTGTTTCGGACGTTACATTTGTTTCGGATGTTACAAATGTTAACGGAAAGTTAATTTTGAATATATAATCATAACGCAATGAGCTATTACATTTTTTTTTTCTGTGATGGGAAGGTACATCAAGTCTCTTCAAAACTGAGATAAATAATTGTTTGTGTTATCCCCCTTTTAAAAATTATTTCTAAAGAAATATTGTTTCGGACGTTACAAAATTGTTAACGGAAAATGAGAGCATGTGTGCATTTCATGTTTGTTTGTTTTTTAATCGCTGGCTTAAGAAATCAGTCATTTCCCTTTTAGGCAATATGATGAGGAAACTGTTAGTTCAATTTTCATACTGATATCATTTCAATAAATTATGATACTGGTAGGGGTAATGAGGGGTTAAATTGTTAACGGAGGATGTAACGTCCGAAACACCAATTTTGATGGCATTGTACTGTCAAAATATTACTTTACATATTAAGCGCCGTTAATTTTCTGAAAGTTTAACTCACACTCGTTCATAATTTTCAACAAATAAAAAAAGAAAAAAATCTGTTAGTGTTTTTTTATACCTGAACATAATTGAACCCATTTTTGGTTGACAAATTTCCGTTAACAATTGGCCCTTTAGGGTTATCTGACCTATATAAAGGGAAGTCCAAATATTTTCGTTAAGGTATGGGAGATCAATCTAGGTGGATGCTATAAGAAAATACAAAAATAAGTTTTCAGTTCAGTATGTTTTTAAAAATACAGGCCCTCAAAGTGCCATTAAGCCTTTTGGCACCTTTAAAAAAACCAGAGCCATGTACAGTTGTACAATATTTTTAAATTTTATATTAAACATGCATTATTTCACACAATGCAGATGATTTTAGGATGTTTCTTTGCCTTTTGTTCATTTACATAAATAGTTTTTAGTCTAAATAAATGAAGGAAACATGCAAACTTAGATATGGACCTGTAGTGGCAAAGGTTACATGGTGAAAATGTATTTTGTATTATTTTTGTATTTATTTATTTTTTGGGGGTGGGGGTTCGTTTACATGAATAGTTTTCAGCTTAACTAAGGGATGTAAACTGCAATATTGGATATGGACGTGTGAAGTGGCAAGAGTTGAAGGGTGTGCAGATCTACCAATCAAAGGGTCGTGAGTTCAAAGCCGGATGCTGTTGATCTCCATCATCGTTCAGGAGGAAACTTCATCCACATTTATGTACTGCTCTTAACCCAGGTGTAAGAATGTGCAAATAGATTGTGAGCATAGTTTTTAGTCAATGATTTCCATTTTCTGACAGGCGATCCAAGAATTTCCTCAGTTTTCCACGATATGTCTGAAAATTGCCACCTAAGAGGCGGTCATATATCTTTTGCAGAAAAACCTATTTCTGTCTTATTAGAATGAGTCAGCATTTTGTATGGATGACGTTGACTGTTTATATTTATTGGCCTAACATTTTTGTAGTCATATTTTAATATAGCAATCTAATTAAGGTACATATACGTGACTCACCATTATCATTCCAGTCAGAATTACAAAACGATGTGAATTATTGGAAATAAATAACATTCTGATAATTGCATAATATAATTTTCAAATAAACTGTGATCTTAAAAATAAGGAATAAAAATCATAATCACATCTGGACTGTATGGATGAAAGAAAAATTGTTTCATCACAGGACCAAGCCAGAATATGGTGATGTAAGAGCAATTTACTAATCCTTTTGCAATTAACTAGCACCATTATGGTTATAATCCGACACATATGAAATTAAACTTTCTGCGTAGCTGGAGAGAGAGAGAGGGGGAGAGAGAGAGTGCTCACTGGCAACTGTATATATATACATGTATGTACATGAAAAAATCAGTGCAAACAAACGCTCGGACTTCTTTCAACGAGTGAATTGGGGGAACGGGCAATTAGCGGACGATGGATTTGGTAATTGATGATCAGACATCATATATTTGTTTCCATCCACTTAACCGGGTAAATCTTGCTCACATTTTCGCGAATTAACTCCTTACACGCCGAATGTACCGATGCGTTATGGAATCTATGCGTATTGTGGGGCGCGTGACTGCGCAGCGAGCACCGTCCGACTTGCATATATTGCGCTCCCACTAATGCATTGGCCAACAAGGCATTTTTCCGCGGTGTTGAGATCTAATTGTCAATTAAGGGGTTTGTTCAAACAACTTTGCACAGGAAGCCAGTATTTGAAGAGTCACTGTCGTGGGATTTGCTCCCGTGAAACAAAGAAGGCATTAAAAGTGAAGAGTTTTCGACAGTAGCAGAAATTTGCATAATTAATGGAATATATAGGTTGTGACGTGTGTCCTGTGTTTTCGCACCATATCATTTAGCTACATTTAATAAAATTTGTTGTCCAGAAGGAGTTATAAACCAGAGTTTCTACAACACTAGAATAATCTACAGAATATATGTTAAAATGGAAACGAAATAGAGAATATGAGATTTGCTTTCTGCTTTCATGAAACAAATAAGGTAATAAAACTGATGAGTTTTGACAGAATCTGGAATATATAGGTCATGACGTGTGTCCTGTGTTTTCGCATCGTATCATTTAGCTACATTAAATAAAATGAGAAGGAGTATTAATATAAACCAGAGTTTCTACACTAAAAGAATCTACAGAATATATGTTAAAATGGAAACGAAATATGAACTATGAGATTTGCTTTCATGAAACAAAGAAGGCATTAAAAACTGAAGAGTTTTCGACAGTAGCAGAATCTGCATAATTAATGGAATATATATGACGTGACGTGTGCCCTGTGTTTTTGGCACTGTATCATTTAGCTACATTTAATAAAATGAGTTGTCCAGGGTTTCTACAACACAAGAAGAATATACGGAATATATAATCAAGAATATGGGATTTGCCGCCAAGAAACAAAGAAGGTAGTAAAATTGAAGAGTTACGACACTTAGCAGAATCTAGAATATATAGGTCATGACATGTGTCCTGTATTTTTGCATTGTATCATTTAGCTACATTAAATAGAATGAGTTGTCAAGAAGGAGTTATAAACCAGAGTTTCTACAACACTAAAAGAATCTACGGAATATGTTTAAATGGATTTGAAATAAAGCATATATGGGATTTGATTCCATGAAACAAAGATGGTATTAAAGGGTACCACCACCCAAAAATAATATTCTTATTATAGAACGGTACCATCTTTAGTATTCCATTCCATCAACAAGTTCACACAAATATGTTTTCAGAAAAAAATATACAATTGGAAAATGCATCACCATTCTTAACCATGCGTTCATGCGGTCTGAATTGCGTAGACTATATGCGTGCAGAGCCAGAGCGCACTGTGCAGAGCGAATGAATCATCCGGGAATCTATTGACGTACGCGTGAAAGCATTGGCGCACTCGCAAATGCTTGGCCCGTATGGAACCAGGAAATAGCAGTGGTTCCGTAAGTGGTGGAAATTAATTGCTTTGTTTATGAATTACACAACCCTTTGCAAAATGTTGGGTATCTATTTGATATCACAAAACGGTACCAAAACATATCATAATGTGTTGTCCTTTGCCTGGTGGTCCCCTTTAAATAGAAGCGTTTCAATGCTTAATATGAATAATAATTTATGGAATGTTCAATATACATACATGTATGTAAACATGACATGACGTGTGTATTTTTCCTTCTAAAGGATCATCAGGCTTCATGAAACGAACAAACAAACAAAAAAAGAAAAATTATCCAGAAGGAAATATAAACCAGAGTTTCTACTTTCTACAAAACTAGGCATAAAAAAATGACAGGAATTATGCACTTATCAGTAACAGTATAATGCACAAATTCCAGCGTTTGATTGCCCTTTAACTCTTAACGTGCCAGGGATTTTAATGCTCTATGGCATGTGTGTGTATTGTAAATCACAAAAATGCAAGCTTGGCACTCAAGGAGTTAATACAGATGATTAGGTCGGAAATCCTTGAAAAACTAGACCTTGTACTTCAGAAATGGTTCACAACCTCCACAAAAAAATTGGCAAAAGTTTCCGTTTCTTAAATTATAAATAAACGTTCTCTTCTAGATGTATGGACTGACATCAAATCGAGGGCAGTGAAAGAGCTAGCACAGTATTTGTTCTCTCTCCCATACAGTAGTTGCAAGATTTATGCTTTCCTTCTCGAATTTGGACTGGCCGTGCAATTGTTTATAAATTTCACGGGCCACTTGTGGATACTCCACGTTGTAAAAAATTAAAAAGCGGCCATACTGGCGATAGTAAAACTATACATGTAGGACGCAAAGACATTTGTGTTCTAATGAAAGATTTGGTTACTGAGAATTAGGAGTTATGTTTTGACCTTTCGAGATGCTGTAAAAAACAGACATCAAAGCAGGAGACATGAGCTACATGTACATTCAATTAGTACATGTTTGGAATATAATCTGATAATATATTTCTTATGACACAGCTAGTTGTTACAAAGTTTGTATTCAAGGTGTTTTTTTGTTAGATATATACAATGTATATATGTATTATTGCTTGCTTTTTGGGGGTTAAATATACAAATTATATAATTGCTATTATGAAATTGATAATTCCATCTATATATTGCTAATTTTGTTTACAAATAAAACAATTAACCAAAAATTTTGTGTTTGATAAATGAATATATATTGCTATAATAATAATAATAACAATACAGTACTTTTACACTGCACATAATATAAGGGATCTATCTCTGTATCCCTTGCTAGAAAAATGCTATCACAAAAAGATTCCGAAAACTCCAAAATAAAATATACAAGTTAGAAAATATTCTGACAAACCAATTTCCCTAATCATCTCTAAGACTTCCGCAACGAGAGGAAATTGTTGCCGGTAGAGAAAGTCAATTCTAACGAGTCAAACACAAATATGAACATCATCTTCAATCAAGCCAGGGTGTCATCTTCACTCATCTCTCAGAGAAGACACATCTAGTGAATAGCTAATCCCCCCAATAAATACAACTCAAAATCAATCAATCAATCTCGGGGGCTAATTTTCTCCCCTTCTTCGCGCAACGTTGCTATGTACACTGCCAATGTTTTTGCCCCTATTCATTAGCGCGGCCCGTCAAGTTTCTCTGACACTAAGCAAACACACCTCTGGGCGAGAGAGAGCGCGAGTAGAAACAGGCATCCCAGGCGATGGCGTAGATTCATCTAGGAGTATATATCCGTGGGAGAACAAGGGGCAACTGGAATTTGTGCCCCCCCCCCTGTCCCCCTGTGATACCCCTGTTAGGAATACATTGGTAAAGGTTGCCCCCCCCCCATATAGGAAATCGTACCTTCCACCCTCCCCCCCCCCCCCCCCCCTCCTCCACTGCACATTATATATTGGGTTAAGACCGCCCCCCCCCCCCCCCATCTGTGAATCCTTGCCCTCTAACCCCCCCCCCCCCTCCCCCTTATCCCACCCAAATATATATAACAAAAAATAGATATATAACAAATTACAATAAATGATGATCGGTTTAGTGTCATTATTCCCATTATGTGCACGAATAATTTACTGCTTTTAACTTAAATGTCAAATGCCTTTTAGAATTAAGTGAAGAAAATCCTCTTTTGGACTTCATTTCAGAAGAGGAATAAAAAGAAGAATGTACTTGAATGAATTAGTTAATTGTTGACTTGATACCTTTCCCCGGGCTGTTTGATGACGATGACGAGGGCGCTTTGATAATAACGTTATAAATGTCCCCCAAATGACGGATAGTGACATGCCATTATTCCCACTTCGTTTACATAATCAACTAATTAAATGCTTTTAGTTAAATGTCACACGATCACTCTAGATTGAGGAATCGTGGGATAGGGACATCTTGTATTTTGGGACCGATTTGTCATGCTAAAAATAAAGAGAAAAAAAATCTAAAAATACTATTTTGAAGCTGGCTAGATGCCCGTCTTTTTTTTAAAGAAATGTAATAAAAAGAAAAAGATTACATTCATAGTTTACATGATATTGTATTAATGGATATAATGTATGTATCTACTGGAATAATTAGGAAATTGATTCTAAATTAAACATTACCCAAAAAACAGTACATTTTTATTGGAGTTTATTCATACATTTTGAAAGAAAAAGTGAAAGAACCGCCCGTTTTTGGGCCACATGCAGGCCACCATTTTTGTGGAACTTAGAAAATACATTACAGCACTGAACCAAATTAGACTAAACAAATAGATTTTTAAAAACTGCTATGATCAAATCTATATATCAAATGATGAGTATTTGTTTGAATGGCCATTGGTATACACATTTATTTATCATCCTTACTGCAAAAACTTGCAAAGGCCAATGAATGGCCATTGGTATACAAAGTTATTTTTCATCCTCACTGCAAAAACTGTAACATGTTACGTGTATTCGACTCTAGACTAATCCTTAGTTGCAATGTACGCAATGTAATAAGCAAAATTACATTAATAAAGAATGTTTTATTTGATTTCCTTGATTAATTACAGAGAGAGTGACAAGTCTGGGGTTTGATTTGAAGAAAGCCTCAAACAATTTAAAGGGATATTAGTAACTTTGTTGACATGTGCAAAAAGTGATGAAGGGTTGATAAAATGTCTAATGTTGTGATCTGATATGCCCACTTGGTAATTTGTGAAAATGTCATGTTAAACGGATATTTATATTGCCAAGTATTGAGCGAAAATGCAAAGTGATATTCGGTAACTCATTGCACTGCCACACAGCTATAACTTTCCAGTGGATAATTTTTAAAATCTGAAAACTTCAATCGTAAACATCTTTTTAACAAAAGGGAAATCTGAAAAAGTGAAACCTGTTCCATACTTCCATTGGTAATACAAATACAATGAGGTGTGTGAGAACCACTAGAGTTTCAAGTAAGATTTGTAGATTTGGACGATGTTACTAGAGCCCTTTAAGAGCAATTATCCAAATAAGGACCATTTTGGGAGTATTCATTCTAATGAATGTTGACGTGTCCATGTGCAGTATTAACGTCATTAGTTTTCCTGTTCAGCTAACGATTGCGTACAAGAAAACGTGTGATAATTTGCGTTCTTCTGTATCCTTCTAGAGTTCTATAAATGGATTTAACGAGAAGGGAAAAAAAGAAATACAACAATTCTGGTAGTATGCATGTATACAGACAAAGATCTGCAAATGTATACACTAAAGACAAAAACATTACGGTACTCTATTTCATGAATTTACGTCATCATCCAACTTCAAGTTGTGATCAGGTACATGGAAAGGGCACAATCAAAGATCTGGCAGAGGCCAAGGACGTAGAGCTCTCAGATTTGCTGGCCATTGGCAGGAAGTTGTGTGATGATACAAGATGATGATGATCCTTCATCTTTTGTTCTTTTTTATTTCATGCATATTTGTGTTATTATTAAAACAATCTTGATATTAACTCATTACAAGTACCATCAAACCTGCACAAGCGACCACCTGTCTATAAAGAACACTATTTCCCTAAGAAGGTAGTTGACAAAAAGGAAACAGAAAAACAAAAGATGACATTAAAGAATGTGTAGTTAAGATAGATAGATAGATTTTATTGTCCATATTTAAACAAAAACAAAAAAATTGGCCTCCACAAGAATTAACAAATATACAGAATTTAAACAAACATGAGACATGAATGAGAATACAATACTAAAGAGGGGCAGCAAGTGAAAGTGGAAATTTACAAATTTACATATTTACCATACTTAAAAAAAACACCCCGACAGCCTACCTATTAATCACCTTAAGTTTGTTTTGTACATGTAGTATTAAAATATTATATCAAGACCTTTATCAACTGGGGAATAGAGAGAGATAGAAAACTAATAAAATATTGCATAACTGATCATTAAAATTACCAATAAGCATCACTTTCAGATACCAAGCATGGAATAGAGAACACTATCATCATCATATATATTACATTTTGTTTTCTTTTCTTTTGTGTCGTAGTTTTCTTGGTTTCACCAAGAAACCATCTTCATAAATTTCTCTTTTCATCAAGAAGTGGATGCCTCACTGCACATCTTCACACGCCATTGGTCGAAGGCCACACAGAGCCAGTCTCTGATTGGACGATGAGTTATCAGAGGTCAAATCGGAGTACTAGGTTACAGAGTAATGATTTTAGGGTGGGTAAATTACAGCTAAGCAAGATGATTGTATTAACAGAAGACCTCAATTAAAGCTATCTAGCTTTTATACAGGGAAATGATTTCCTTGATATTTGGATGGCTCATTTTTATGGGGGGGGGGGGGGGTGAGGGGGGAGTCAAGATTTGCAAACATGAATACAACATTTTCATTATTTTGGGGGTTCACTTATAAAAGGGAACCACGATCCCCAAATAATAAATGCTTATAAATAAAAAAAGAAATAGTTTTAGTAGTCCATTCCATCAACAAGTTCAGAAAAATTGGTTTCCAGACAAAATTATATAAATTGCAAACCCATCACGATACTATAGTAATTGTTCATGGGTCTGCAGACAAAGACTAGTTCATTGTCTAGGACGTACACATCTACAGTGCTTTATTGTTTTCTAACATGCGTGGGTATAGAACTGGCCTAATCACAAACTTTTGGTGCTTACGGAACCATCGGCCCTGTTGGTTCCGTGAGTTTGGTGATTAATTGCATTGTTTATGAATAACACAACCCTTCAAAAAGTGTTGGACATCTTTTTAATATTGGACATCTTTTTAATATCAAACAACGGTATCACAACATTATAATCCTATGTTGCGCTTTGAATGGTGGTCCCCTTTAACAATTTAGAAATCAGTGACATTAAGTTATATGGTCCACATTACATGATCCAATATTGTGAAGATTTGTTATTTGGCAATGTCCCTAATAAAAAAGGTCATTGATCCAACAAATAAAAGAAGGGCATGCTTTTTGTCCCCCTTCATGGAATAGGGTTCAATATTCTCAAAATAAATTGAATTAGGTCCAATGTTTACATTGATTCAGAATTGTAAACCTAAGAAGCGTGGAAACCTTTTAAATTGTATGAACCCGTCAATGTAATTGGTTACATTGTTGGGGCACAAATGAACCTGAATAGTGCAGCTAGGTGAAATATCAATAGTCATACATAAATACAAGCCTGATGGGCCGACAAAATATTAGAGTGAAAATTATACAATTACTAATTATATGATTTGGAATAAAATTGTAACATGTTACCGCTTCTGTAGTAAAGTCAGTGTTCTTTTTATTTTCTCTATTTGCATTATAATTATCATTCATCCTGCATGCTATATGTGAAACACACACGAAGAATATAATGTATGTGATTATAATAATAGCATAATAATTTAAAAAGCTAACAATGCGCTGATTCCACGTTTTTGAAAGTGCTCCAGGCACGGTTAAATTATCTACCACACAGTAAGAAAACATGAACATTATCAACAAAAATGTCAACATATAAATATGAAGAAACTTTGTTTAAAAAAATGATGTGCCTCAAACAAAGGCTAGTTCAATTCCTCGGACAAAAACTTAATGGGGTAAGCTGAGAAGACAATTCTATATTAATTTCCATACAGCGTTCAGCCGGGTGTGATTTAACCCATTTGTGTATAATAGGATGTCTGCAGGGGACATGCCCGATTCACATCATTTTCAAAGAATTAAGCAGTTTCAGAAGCAGAGTGATACACTTTTCATTTCTAAAAGTTCTTATATATGGTGAATTGGCCAGGTTAACACACTCTTTTTATTCCCTTGTTAAAGTGATCCATTACCTTTGAAAATTGAACCAAAATCACTTGAAGCTTCCACATTTCTCAAATATCATTTTTATTTAAAATATTACAGTATGAAGTTAATGTATCACTTTAATATCTATATATTTTGTCAATTTATACAATATATTTGTTTTATTATACTGTATTAATGTTTCGTTCGAATTATATTCAAGGGAATTGTCTACATGTTGATATGAAAAGGATAATTAGCCCTATGAGGCCTCGTAGCAAATCTTGTTCCGTTGATCTCGCCAATAGCACAAAGATAATCATACCCTAACTAGATACATCGCACATCATAGCCTAAGTCCAAGGCTCATAATGACCTAGCTGTTAACCCATTCAGGACTGACTGATTGTGCTACATCATGCATTCTCCATAGACCCAAGCCAGAGTGTTTTCGGGACCAGTCCTGAATGAGTTGAAATTGTAGTAAAAACATGAATACCAAGAATTACCAGAGATCTATACCTAATTATTTCAATAACTGTTCATACAAAAAGGGAATACATGTAGATGGCCCTTCTAGAAAATCTTGTTCCATTAATCTGGCCAATAGCGCATACTGTACATATACAGATATAATCATACCCTAACTAGATACATTGCACATCATAGCCTCAATACAAGACTCATAATGACCAAGCCGATTAACCCTTTCAGGACGGACTGATTTTGCTGCAACATGTATTCTCCATAGACCCAAGCGCGAGTATTTTTGGCACCAGTCCTGAATCGGTTAAAAATGTAGTAAAACCATGAATACCACCAAGAATTACGAGAGCTCTATAACTTACAAGTTATTTCAATAACTGTTCTTATGAAAAGGGTAATTATCCCTCAGAGCAAATCTTCTTAGAACCGTTAATCTTGCCAATAGCACATAGATAATCATACTTTAACAAGTTGTTGGTGTTGTTGTTTCGTGTTCTTTGGCGTTATCCAAGCATGTTGAAAATTAATGCCACTAACAAGATACATCGCACATCATAGCCCCAAAACAAGACTCATAATGACCTACATGTAGCTTTCACAAGATGTAGAAAATACATGAATACCAAGAATTATGAGACCTCTATATTTAACTAATCATTTCAATAACTGTTCTTACAAAAAGGGAATAGACGGGCCGGGCCTTCTAGCAAACCTTGTTCCATTAATATGGCCAATAGCACAAAGATAATCATACCCTAACTTGATACATTGCACATCATAGCCTCAATACAAGAATTATAGTGAAATAGCTTTTACAAATGGTAGTAAAAACATGAATACCAAGAATTAGGAGAGCTCTATTGGTAATTATTTCAATGACTATTCACTTGAAGAGGGTATAGAGGGCCTTCTAGCAAACCTTGTTCCATTAATCTCGCAAATAGCACAAAGATAATCATACCCTAACTAGATACATTGCACATCATAGCCTCAATACAAGAATTATAGTGAAATAGCTTTTACAAATGGTAGTAAAAACATGAATACCAAGAATTAGGAGAGCTCTATTGGTAATTATTTCAATGACTATTCACTTGAAGAGGGTATAGAGGGCCTTCTAGCAAACCTTGTTCTATTAATCTCGCCAATAGCACAAAGATAATCATACCCTAACTAGATACACTGCACATCATAGCCTAAATACAAGACTCATAATGACCTAGCTTTTACAAGATGTAGTGAAAACATGAGTACCAATTATCAGGAGGACTCTATTCGTAACTATTTCAATGACTGTTCATACATAAAGAGAATAGAAAGGCCTTCTAGCAAATCATTGTTCCATTAATCTAGCAGGTACCAGAAAGATAATCATACCCTAACTAAACTGGGTTCCAAAATAAACTTATCACTTCTTCAGAGCGACACACATTAAAATCCAAAGCATAAAAATAAATCATAATTGGGCATAGATTAGCTATAATATTCCTCAGCAAGCACATCTAAACAAAATTATGTTTGATTTAGTCAACAAAGAATAAAATAAGGTGAAATCGCAAGAGGTAATTTTTCAAAAATCACAGAAACTGCTCGCCTTCCGGGCACAGAGCTCGGTACGGACAATAGCCAGTCTGGTGGTTACATAACCCACCTTTGATGTTGAATGAATAGCTATTGAAAGTTCTGAATAGACCGCCTTTTATGGAGGTTCGCAGCGAGCAGTTTCTGTGATTTTTGTAAAGTGACCTGTAGCGATTCCATCGCATTTTTCTCTTTTTTGGCAAAAGCAACCTTTCAATTTTTCAGATATGCTTCATAAGGAAAATAATAGCTTATATGTGTCGAAATATGATTCAATTTGATGCTATGGATTTTAGTGAGCGTCGCTCTGAAGAAGTGATAAGTTTCTTTTGGAGCCCAGTTTAGATACAGCGCATATCATAGCCTCAATACAAGACTCATAATGACCTATAGCTGTTAACCTGTTCAGGTCTGCCTGATTTTGCTGAAATATGTATTCTCCATAGACCCGGCCAAGCCCGATTTTTGTCGGGGACCAGACCTGAAGTCGGAAGGGGTTAAAAATGTAGGCAAAACATGAATACCAAGAATTGCCAGAGCACTATAACTAATTAATTCAATAACTGTTCATATAAGAAAAAAGGGTATAGACCTCAGAGTAAATCTTCAGTCTTCTGTTAATCTCGCCAATAGCACATAGATAATCATACTTTGACAAGTTGTTGGTGTTGCTGTTGTGTGTTTTTTTGGTGTTTTCTATTCATGTTGAAAATTTACGCCACTAACAAGATACATCACACATCATAGCCCCAATACAAGACTCATAATGACCTAGCTTTCACAAGACGTAGTAGAACCATGAATATCAAGAATTACGAGAGCTCTATAACTAATCATTTCAATGACTGTTCATATAACAAAGGTAATAGAAATGCTCTTGTACCATTATTATCACTAGTGCCAGATAGATAATCAACCCTAACAAGATACACCACACCTCATAAATGACCTACATGTAGCCGTTAACCCGTTCCCTACAAGTTTTGTTTCAATCCCCATAGAGATAATGCAGGACTCACCAGGTTCAGGTAGGCAATGGATTAAAACAACGCAGTAAAAACGTGAACAAATATGAAGAATTATAAGATCTCTACAACTAGTTATTTCAATGACTGTTCACTTTTTTTTAAGGGTATATAGAGTTATTATGCCTCCCAGAAAATCTGTTTCCATAAATCTCGCCAATAGCACATTGTTTTAATCATACCCTAACTAGATACATCGCACATCATTGCCTCAATACAAGACTTATAATGACCTAGATGTTAACCTGTTCCCGACTATTTTGTTTCAATCCCCATAGAGATAATGCAGGACTCACCAGGTTCAGGTAGGCAATGGATTAAAACAACGCAGTAAAAACGTGAAAAATACAAAGAATTATAAGATCCCTACGACTAATCATTTCAATGACTTTTTGAATTTAAGTAAAAGGGTATAGAGTTATTATGCCTCCCAGAAAATCTGTTTCCATAAATCTCGCCAATAGCACATTGTTTTAATCATAACCTAACAAGATACATCGCACATCATAGCCTCAATACAAGACTCATAATGACCTAGATGTTAACCTGTTCCCTACTATTTTGTTTCAATCCCTATATGTCTAGATATAATGGCAGGACTCACCAAGTTCAGGTAAGCAATGGATTAAACAATGCAGTAACAACGTGAACAAATATGAAGAATTATAAGATCCCTTCAACTAATTATAACAATGACTATTCACATGAAGAAAAAAAATGTAAAGAGTTATTTAGGCCTCCTAAAAATCGTTTCCATAAATCTGGCAAGTACTAGTACCAGGTAGATAATCACACCCTAATAAGGTGTATCTCAAACCACAGTCTCTGTTCAAGGCTTTGAATGGGAGTAGAATGTTGAAATGGATAACTAAATGTTGTCTGTTTTGCCTCAACCTTCTCTCTCTAATAAAAAGATCTAACAATAATGTTTGTTGTCCGTTTTGCTAATTTCACGGATGAGCGAACAAAAAATGCCTCAAACTTCTCTCTCAAAAGAGATGATGTAACATTAAAGTGAGGCCTGTAAAGTGTCAGATGTTGCCCAAAATGACATTTGAGACTTCAATCCTGTACCAAAATCATTGTAAGATGTGTCTGAATGATGTGTGAAAGTTTCATTGAAAAAGAACACTGCTTTCCAGGTTAAAAAAGCGAAAATATGCGTCTGCTTTTACAATGGACGTTTATGACCGTTTGTTAACGCTTTTGAGCTGAATGATAGATATCGTCATACTAAAGGGGCATTTGAAAAATCTAACCCTATTTTATTCTTCTCTTACATTAAGCTAAACAACACGGTAGAAGAGAAACGAGGAAGCTCCAAGTAATTTTCGTGGAGTTAGACACTTTACAGGCCTCACTTTAATGTTCATGTTTTGTAGAGATTTATATATTTCCTAAAGAAATTGTCCATATAATTATAACATTTGGTATAGTGATTTATACTTTATGCTGGTTTATTATAACGATTGGTGGCATTTCAAAACAACAATTAGCACCGAGTTGATTTACAGCTAAATGGACAACTAAATTTTACCTGGTTTGGTCATTTCACAGTCGAGGGAACCCTAAAGTCTCAAATTTCTCTCTAAAATGAAATGTTTGTAGTGATTTAAATATTTCCTTAAAGGGTCTTAGTAACATTGTCCAAATCCTCAAAATAAAATTGTAATTCTAGCGGTTCCCTTATACCTTGTTGTATTCGTATTAACAATAAAATCATGGGACAGGTTTCGGTTTTTCAAATTTCCCTTTCGTTACAAAGATATGTATGATTGAAGTATTCAGATAAGAAAAACTCCGGGCGAGTTTTTCTGCCGTGTACAAAGTGAGTGTAGTGAGTTACTGAATATCACTTTGCATTTTCGCTCATTTCTTGGCCATACAATGTCCATTTGGCTTGAAATTTTCACACAATACCCTGTGGACATATGAGATAACAACAATATACATTGCATCAACCATTCATCACTTTTTTGCACATGTCAACAAAGTTACTAGATCCCTTTAAGAAATGTTCCATATGATTATAACATTTGGCAGCATTTCAAAACAACAAAGATTACAAGTATGCAGCTAAATGGATAAATGCTGCCTGTTTAGCTCATTTTACAGACAAGGGAACCCTAAAGCTTCAACCTCCTCTTTCAAATGAAAAGATCTAACAATCATTTTCACGTTCGTAGTGATTTACACATTTCCTCTAATAAAAAAAATCCATATATTTGTAACATTTGGTGGCATTTCAAAACAACAATTAGCGCCGAGTTGATTACACGTATACAGCTAAACAAAATGGATAACTAAATGCTGTCTGCTTAGCTCATTTCACGGACAAGGGAACCCAGAAGCCTCAACCCTCTATCTCAAATGAAAAAAGTTTGCACGGATCAGCGAAGGCATCGTTCCAGGATAGCGGCGTCAGTTCACGCAGCGGACACCAGTCCAGAGCTGCCATATGGTAAGGGCTTGGGCTCAACACTAGGACTAATTGCCCGATTGCCCGGGGCAAGTCAAAATTAGCTTTGGGCCACCAAATTCCATTGATCCTAAATTCCACTTGCCCAAAATGGACAACCAAATATAACAGAATTTGTGATGTTTTCTTTGCTGGGGCCATAAATCTTCTTTTTTGACATTATGAACAGAAGACAATTTACAAATGAAATCAAATTTAAAGGTGGGCTCTTTTGGGGCAATATTGCAACCAGGCCATGCATCCGCAAAATTTGATATCTGGAATTAACACCTCAAGCATCAACAAATATGATACAATAACTAAACAGTCATAAATAAAGGTGCTTCACAGAATTCCCCCAATATTATTTGGGGCTGGGGTCTATGGAGAATGCGTATTATACCAAAATCAAACCAACTTCCATGGATTAAACAGATAATGCTGGAGACTGGATCAGTAACTCGCTAGAATAGAGGTAACTTTCTCATTCTTATCATGAGAGGGCAGCATACAACTTTGCAAAGTAGTACAAATTCAACTTCTGTATTACAAAAACAAATAAAACTTTAGAAATTTAGCAATTGTATGCATTCATACTTCTATGATGTGAAGGATGTGTTTATGTCTAAATTACACTATAAATCATAATATCAATACTTGTTTTCAATTGGCACATTCCCACAAATATGCTAAAAAGATCCATTTGAAAGAATTGAAAGCATACATGACGGTGAATTAAATAAGTACATGAGAGACTCTGTGTTACAGTAACTATTACATTCTCGCCACAAGAGGGCAGCATAGCATTTTTCAAAGTTGCACAAATTGAATCTATGCATGGTCTGTGTTCTCAGGAGACAGCAACTTTCTACCATCTGAAAAGGTCAGGGGAATACACAAGTTTCTGCATTTTGCAACCAATGATTTGTTTAGTCTGGAATCTCAAGACAAACTTTCACCGAAAGCTGTTTGCTGCCCTCTTTAGTTCAAACTCAGGTATAGTCTGCCTCTTGGCATGCAAGATGGTGCAAAGGCCTTTCACAGACCTACTTTCTATTTGAAGATGATGCATAGACGTTAATAACGTAAGAGTCCTAGACCTACTTTCACTGTGGCCAACATGGGTATACTGGCAAAAATGTATATATCAGAGGGACTAATTTTGTCCTTTGGCTTTTCGCGGGGGGGGGGGGGGGGGGGGGGGATGGGTCCATGCTTCAAAAAATATATATATTTTACAATAATTTATATAAATCTTTTCTTTCTTAATAGTTGGGTTAATACTACTTAAATGTGGAACTCTTTAAAGGATGATTTTACTTAAAATTTCATTTTTCAGGAAGTAGCCACACAGACTTTCCAATGATTTTCTCTATGTGCATGTATGGGAATGGGGGGGGGGGGGGGGGGGGGGGTGTCATTATTTTCATTTGGGGGGTCACCATTTTGAATTGGGGCCAATAAAATGTGAAAAGTCCTTTATTTTTATCTGCCCCAGCAGGTGAGACTCAATCACGTCATTCATTCAATTATTCAATTTAATATATCCACCCATATTATTTCGAAAGAAAGAGGTCAAATTTCGAGACAGATGTTGACTGTCAAATGTCACATGAATGATGACGGTTTTAGCTCTACTCCTGACTGAGCATCAAATTAAAGAGGTAGTCTGGATTTCCATACTTTCTGAGAAATCGTTAATGAGAATTTTTTCTTCTTCATATTCTATGTTTAGATAATGAGGCTTTCCAAAATAATCGTGATTCACCTCTAAGTAAGAATAAAATACCACATTTAAAGCAAATTTTAGTGTTGCTTTTTATAGAAGATGCTCTTTTTAGCAATGATAACGGATTGAAAATGAGAAAAGAAAAAGAAGATTGCTGCAGCTACTAGATCAATGCCCTAACTACTGAGCTTTATTATAAAGCTCCTATAATGGCGGTAATAACCAGAAACGCTTTTCAATGCTGGTGATAGTCAGAACTACTTTTACTCAGGACTTGACACTCTAGACAGGGCTCCACACTGACCTTTTTTGTCAGTTGCCCGGTCAGGCCAGTGAAATAATTTCTTCCCCTGTTCTGGTGGCCCGAAAGAAAAATTGACTGGCCCGAAAATTAAATTTCATGAGTAAACTATTTACTATTCAAAATATCACTCTTTCCTGATCAAACCAGTGATTATAGATGAAGCATAACATGGAAGAAAACTAGATTTTTCTCATTTTGTCAATGTCTGGTTGAAAATCTGCTTGCCCGATCGGGCCACCAAAATATGACTTTTATACATTTTTGCTGGCCCGAAGTGCAATTTCACTGGCCCCGGGCCAGCGGGCCAGTGCGAGTGTCGAGCCCTGCTCTAGAAATAAGTGGGCAAGTACATTTTATAGTGGGGCAAGTACAATTTCAAAATGTATGATTTTACTTGCCTGAACGGGCCAGTACACACAACAAACTTAGTGTGGAAGCTTGTATTACTGCACTAGTCCTTTAAAGGGACTTAGTAACATTGTCCAAATCCTAAAAATCCAATTTGAATTCTAGCGGTTCCCTTATACCTTGTTGTATTCATATTGACAATAAAATCATGGGACAGGTTTGGGTTTTTCAAATTTCCCTTTCGTTACAAAGATGTGTACAATTGAAGTGTTCAGATAATAAAAACTCTGTTGGAGTTTTGAAACCGTGCACAAAGTGAGTGCAGTGAGTTAGTGAATATCACTTTGCATTTTTGCTCATTACTCGGCCATGCAACGTCCATTTGACTTGAAATTTTCACACAATACCCTGTGGACATATCAGATAACAACAATATACATTGCACCAACCATTCCTCGCTTTCTGCACTTTCCCACAAAGTTACTAGATCCCTTTAATAGAAGCATGAAGTTGCAAAGTTCTGTAATTAATGAAGCTCATCATAAACCCATCATATCATCTGCCCAATAGTTGTAGGCTTTAATTATCCTCTCAAAGTGCCATTCACCTTCTGATGACAAGCTAATTAATCACAGAGTGGGTGTCAAGTGTTCTATTGTCTGATTATAATATGCTGCAGTAGGAATACAATCTATTTTTTAGGGGAGGGGGGGGGGGGGGGCTACATTCAAGGAAAGAATTAATTTTTAATCTAAAGGGGTCTACTTTTTCAATCTGATGGATATCACAAAATATTTCCCATAATACCATATGGTCATTTTAGGGGCTACCTACTCATTTCAGGGGGCTATTTTGAAAATTAGGGGGCAAAGTCGCCCTCAGCCCAATCCCTCTCAAAGTGCCATTCACCTTCTAATGACAAGCTAATTAATCACAGAGTGGGCGTCAAGTCTTCTATTGTCTGATTATAATAATATAATGCAGTAGGAGTACAATTTTATTATAATATACACTCAATGTCATCAATCGACTGTATGAATCTTCATGTAACACATACCTTATGGTGGTTTTACTCCCAGTCAAAAAGGCTGGGCCAAAGGCCATGAAAGCTCCTCCAATCAAAACAATAACATGGACCCAACCAGACCCACATTCAGACTTGATTTAATCTTGAACACCAAAATCTATTGTCTGATTATAATTATACTGCAGTGGTAATACAACTTGATTTTTGAGGGGGCTACATTTCATGATTTTAACCTGTTCCTAATACTACATGTAGATTTTACTATTCCCATAGAGTTCATACAGAGCCCATTAGGTTCCCACGGGCAATGGGTTAACATGTTCCCTACTAGATTTTACAATGCAGAGGGAATACGGTTTTATTTTTTAAGGCTACATTTTAACCTGTTTCATACTAGATTTGACAATCCCCATAGAGTTTATACAGGACCTACAGGGTTCCCTTGGGCAATGGGTTAACCTGTTCCCTACTAGCAGTTGCAGTCCCCATAGAGTTAATACAGGACTCATAGGGTTTCCATATAGGCAATGGGTTAACCTGTTAGTTACTAGATTTTACAATTATCATAGAGTTTATACAGGACCCACAGGGTTTCCATAGGCAGTGGGTTAAGCTTGCTGGCATAAACCTGCACCATGAGAATTGTTTCGTCTTGCACTCTGTGATAATTTACTCTTTTTTGTGTGATTATGGGATTCATTTATCCAATTTTACAGTAAAAACACCCCAAGCTCCTATGTAATTTTGCACTTGACATATAAAGAAAGATGCATTGTTTTCACATTCAGTGTTTAGTTTTTTTGGGGTCTCATTAATTTTGTTGTCCCCTTTTTATTCGGCAAAATTTGGCGCAATGCTTCGGTTGTGTATTTAGCAACAAAGCACAAAAGGCAGAAAATGCTTACAATAACACGAGAGTATCAATCAGCTCCACCGCCTTCAGTAGTAGATAATCATGACTTGTTGTTCTTAAAGGGATCCAGTGACATTGTCCAAATCCTCCAAATCCGATTGGAATTCTAGCGGTTCCCTCATACCTTGTTGTAATTGTATTATTAACAAAAGAAGCATGGGACAGGTTTTGTTTTTTTGAATTTCCCTTGCTTTAAAAAGATATTTACGCTTGAAGTGTTCAGATGTTTAACTATCCACTGGATAGTCGTAACCGTGTACAAAGTCAGTGCAATGAGTGAGTGAATATCACGTTGCATTTTTGCTTATTACTCGGCCGTATAACGTCCATTTAACTTGAAATTTTCACACAATACCCAGTGGACATATCGGATTACAACAATATACATTGTATCATTGACTCATCGCTATTTACACGTCAACAAAGTTACTAGATCCCTTTAATGCGTGACCTATTCAGCAAAAGTTGGCGCGATGTTATGGAGGAGTTAACAACAGTGTATGATCAAAGAAGCCCACATAGTAAGCTTACAATTACAGAATGGCATGCTCTATCAGCTCCATCGCCCAAGCGTCTAAAACCGAGCAACCAAATATGTCAAATCTATAAAAAGGGGCCTTTTCTCAGCCATATATATGCCATGTACTATAATTAGGGAATAACTTTTGCCCTTAGAAATAGATATGCAGTCAGCAGTCAGTTGACAAAGACAGAGAGAAAACTAACTGGTATGCAAAATGTACCAATTTATATTGTCTACCAAGCAGTAGTTATTCTTTTTTCTTTTTTAAGCTGGCTCAATTGTTCAAGTATGTACAAAAATTTAGTGGACTTTAATTTCTGATCTTATTTCCTACTTAACATATGAACTACTGTACATTGACATGGAATTGGAAGATTGGTTTTGCTCAATAATAATTAGACTGTTTTTTTGTAGATTTTGTTCTTTTAAGAGTGCATGAGGTATTCTGAACATGATTTTGTAAGGGTGCCAAAATGCACTTGCTGATTATAATTACATGTAGCTTTTCTAAATAAAGAAGAAGAAAGGATTGATTTTCAAACATTTCTACTAATATTATATGTGCTTCTTTGAAACGAAACAGTTCAGGTGCAATTGAAACAAAAACAAATAATTAAGGTCATCACACAGCAAACAGTACCTACAAATGTTGTTCTTTCCACAAAAACAGATAATGAGCTACACTAATAATTATCCAGGGGGGGGGGGGGGGGGGGGGGGGGTTGGGGGGGGGGGGGGAACAAGTCGGTAGAAGAAGGCCAGGGAAACTTAATATAGTGCAGTGAACAAAGAAGGCTCAGGGTGTTTAATAAGACCCCCAAAATGTCCAAAAGAGCCCTGAAAATAATAAAAAGAGCCCCCCGAAATATAATTAAATTCAAAACAAATTTTAGAAAGCTACAGTCAAACCTGTCTTTAAGTGGCCACCTGTCTATAGCAGCCAACCTGCCTATAGTGTCCACTAAACATAATCCCCTGCAGAGAAAACCAATGGAATGAACCTGTCTATAGATAGAGGTCACCTGTCTTCATTGGCAACTTTTCCGACTTCCCTTCGGTGGTCGCTATACACAGGTTTGACTATATTTTCATGCAGCTTAAAAAGCTGCCCCTGAAAAAATATGAATTATTTGAATGTGTTCTGTTAAATATTGGTATAGATGCGGGTATTGGTATCCCTCTCCCCAATCCTTCCCCTCCACCCACCCCCCCCCCCCCCCCCCCCCCCCCGGGGCCCCTCAATCTACCTCTCAGTTGGCTGATACTTGCTATGCGACCGCAGCTATAATGCCACTGTGGCTAAAGATATTTATTCAAATATATATCTAATTCTCTCCAACATCCTGCCCTAAATGAAAATAAGCCTGATCCTCTGTTTATCTCTGCTTACAAGACCAAAATCAAATTTAACAGACTGTCCCGTTTATGATTTTACCAGATCCCGTTTCCTTGCGCAAAAATGTTCTTTTCGCTTCCTTCTTGCTTTCCCGTTTCCTATTTCCTAAGCTTCCTACTATATACAGCAGCTACCCTAGGGGTCAGAAAGTGGTTGCATGCATGCACACATGCACTATTCCACTAAATCCACATTGTTGCTCTCGACCAAGGAGTATATAAAATGGGTTATGTTCGCTTGGTCTAGGGTTGGTCTGCTACCCGATGCCTTTAACTTCAATTTCCCCAACTCTAAATGCAATCCCTAACCTAAAACTTAACCCTAACCCTAATCCACACCCCTAACCCTAATTATAATCATAAGCCCCAAAATGTATAATTTTCTAGTAGACCAAATGGAAGTAGACCACTCGGCAAGTAACCTATAAAATGGGAACCTGGTTAGGTGTTTAATAGCCCTAAGCCGTTTGTGCTAGTACATTGTATGCTCCCCGGGAAGTTGAGATGGTGCACAAGATAATTGTGCGGGTTTGAACTGTGTACCTGATGACGAAGTGTGAAGATAATCCAGCACTTAGAAATGCTGTATTAAGTGGGGTATAAATGTAATCTATTATAGCTATGTTACGAACATTAGAAGAAACTATTTGTACCACTGTCATACAGCAATTGTAAAATTGTTAATTTTGAATATTTGTTGATAATTCAATATATTCATAGTGTATATATAGTATACAGACCACTAGAAAGCATTCACTTTTGAGATAACATTTAAACATTTAAAAAAAAACATAATACAAACACTCACATAAAAACAGACAAACAAACAAAAATAAAGACACATACAAAAGTTTCACACAAAACTAAGTCTTTTTACCTGTTATGTGAAATCAGCATCCAATGATACAGTCAGGAAATTGGTGACCATGAAAGAGAAATCAAAAAACAAAAAACAAAAATTAGGACATTTTTACAAAACTGTTTCAAACAAAATTACACACAAGGAAAACAATTAATTGTGTCCAATATCAGTTATTTGTAATGTAACTTAAACAAAAAAGCAGACAGGAAATTGGTGACCCTGAAAAAATCACAAAAGAAAAAACAGAGAAAAATTAGGACATTTAAAATGAAATTGTTTCAAACAAAAGTATATTTATACACTCTTAGGAAAACAAATATTTTTTGTCCAACTTCAATTATTTGTAATGTTACAAATAAAAAAGCAATTTTTAAAACCAGTTTGTGCGGATACAAACATTGTCCTGTCGCATATGATTTAAGACAAAAGTAAATTGAACATTTTGAATCTCTAGATGTCACGATTTTCGAAGTAAGATAGTTGTGAAAGTAGTTCACAAATTTAAAGAGAGTATACACATTACAATATCAACAATTCAGGGTAATAAAAGTGGAATAAGTTTCTTTAAAAGTGCTGTAAGGTTGTGACCTAGATCTACTACTTAAATATTTGTACCGAAACTGAAACTTATTTGCAAACTTGCAATTAGTGCTGTTGACTCCCACCCAAACAGAGGCCACAGGTATTATAAATCTCTTCTTTTAAATCCCGAAGTTTTAAAGTAATCTAGTAACTTTGGTGACATATGTGCAAAAAGTGATGAAAGGTTGGTAAAATGTAAGTTTTTGTGATCTGATATGTCGACTGAGTAATTAATGCAAATTTCATGTTAAATGGACGTTTATGGCCGATTAATGAGCGAAAATGCAAAGTGATATTCAAAAATTCATAACTCATAACTTTCCAGTGGATAATTAGAAATCCGAACACTTCAATAGTAAATACATTTTGAACGAAAGGGAAATAACAAAATTTTAAAAAACAGTTCCTTGCTTCTATTGGTAATATGAATTCAACAAGGTATGAGAGAACCAATAGACTTCTATTAAAGTGAGTTTTGTGAATTTGGACAATGTTACTAGATCCCTTTAAAAAAGTTTATGGTCTATGAATAAACGGTGTCACATATTAAAAAAAAGGGCAGTGCCGCAAATCATTTGACAGCAACTGAAAGATATAGCATGATTTTTTACTTTCTCTGGCTTTTATATAGTGACACCCGAAGTAAACACAAACCATCCCAAACTGTCACAAATGAATATCCAGATATAGCATGATTTTACTTTTCACCTGAAATAGACACACACCATCACAAAATGTCACAAAAGAATATCAATATAATCAAAACACAACATATCAAAGCTGAACGGGTGGCGAAGGTGATGATGTATCAACAATTTTGTGGCGTATATTTACATCAGTATATCCACAGATACATGTAGTTGACCTAGAAAGCAAAAACCTGTGTGACAAGTTGGATGTTTGGGTATGTATAGAGAGAAAAAGGAATAGAGAATAGAGAATAGAGAATGGGGAATTGTGGACGTGGTGTGGCAAGATTGGTTGAGCGCGCGCTTTCCGATCGTGAGATCCCGAGTTCGAACCCTGTGTGTGCCCACTACGTTTGTTCTTCAGCAAGACAATTAATCCTAAATTGCTGCTCTTTACCCAGGTGTATAAATGGGTACCGGGTCTGGTGAAAATTAGCTTGGTGCACCTATAGGGTTGCCCACCGCTAGTATGCTCCCTGGGGAGTTGAGAATGTGTACAAGATAATTGTGCGGGTCTGAACTGTACCAAATGACCAGGGATAATAACAAGCACTTCTGCATTTGGTGCTATACAAATACGATCTACTATTATTATAGAGAGAATAGGATTTAATATTTTGTACTTGTTCCGATCGGAAAAAAAATAATTTTGAGGTCTTAAAATCATTGTAACTCCAAAAGAAGAAGACCACACAGGCCCTTATCTTTATCAGGAAAGCTCTTGAATGACACTTTCTTTCATTTAAGACTCGCAACCTGTCGCAATCTCGTAACCTTTGAATGTTGCGTGCAAAAAGGTGGGCAGGAATCTTTAAAGGGATGGTACAGTTCTGGACAAACTAAATTTTAGTGGCTAAAACTGATGTGTTATCATTGTGAACTAACAAATATCATTCTACCATGCGTTATTGCTGGAAATATATCTTCAATTCTCAAAAAAGAGACTGTCTTCATTCAAATTTACAACCACTAACACGAGAGGGCGCTTTTCCCACACCTTGAAGATTCGGCCCGCATTTGCATAAATTGTACTACATGTTAGTTTTCCTCTAAAATAAACAATAATAGAGAGATTATCAGAATCAATTTAAAGTCACTTTAGTTTATTTTAAAGAATGTGTTGTCTACGACAATTTAGTTTCATATTGGTCAAATCGAAAATATAAGTCAATACCCATAGCCAAGATTTACTTTCTATTGGTAGTTATTTGTCATGTTTCTACACAGTTTCTCCTGGTATTATATCTTTCATATTAATTGTTAATTGGCAAAATGTATTATCAATTATTCTGGAAACAAAACCTATGAAGTGATATTTCAGAGTACTTTTCTTTTTGTTTCCTTTTTTTATTCTTTTTTTGTACAATTATGAGCAGTTATTGCTTTCTTTAACTCGTATACAAGCCTGCGTTTTTTTGTGTGTACTTCTGCTTGGATTTATGTGTTCATTACTGGTGTATTTAACTACAAGATGGACATTAAAGTATTTTAAAGGAAAGTTTGCAATTAGTTTACTATTATATGTACCAAACTATCCTTCATGTAAGGAAAACAATGAATATTAACCCAACAAAATTTGTTAAAATATACATTTCTGGGAAAATAAACCAGTTCAGTTTGAGATTCTGACACCCTCATAGACTTTGTACATAGCCCACCTGGTTCCCATAGACAAGGGGTTAACACTAACTTATAAAATGTATTACCAAACTCCTAATACAGTGTGCCATACGTAGTGGACATAGTGTGGCAAGATTGGTAGAGCGCGCGCTTTCCGATCTCGAGATCCCGAGTTCGAACCCTGCCCAGTCCGTTTGCCCTTCAGCAAGGCATTTAATCCACATTGCTGCTCTCTACCCAGGAGTATAAATGGGTACTTGGTCGGTTGTTAATTAGCCTGGGCGCTATCATATGGCTGCCATTGGCTAGTATGTTCCCTGGGGAGTTGAGATGGTGCGCAAGATAATTGTGCAGGTTTGACCTGTACCTGATGACCAAGGGTAATAATTAAAGCGCATAGGGACATGCAATTGTGCTTATGTGTTATGCGCTATATAAAAGTGTTTCATTATTATTATTATTATTATAATACCAATACTTTTAAAAAATGAGATTAATAACATTATCAAATACCCGCAGCGAAATCAAATTATAGAGGAAGAGATTATTCAACGTTCTGGAACTTTCCAATATGCAACTCCTAACTTATATATGACCTAGATATTATAATGACACCGTCATTAACTCGGCTCTGTAATGGTGCTATCAGTAGGTATAATTATGATATTCTCATTATTAATGCATAACTTTTCACACACACACCAGATGAATAATTAAACTCCGCTGCTAGTCAGAAAAAATAGCTCAACTGATTTTAACGATGTCATATAAATATATTATATGGGCAACTCCAGCGTCACGGACATTACAAATCAGAGAATTTTCATGACTTTCCAATGCCACTACTAATTCATACCTCTAACTAATGTCTAACTTTTATTTTGATTACAAAACAATATCCTAGTTAAGTATGCAAAAAAAGTTTCAGAACATTTATCCAATTCATTACTGAGTAATTCTGCGAAATGTGCGCCGTCACGGACATTACATCTTTTGGACATGACTTTTTGCATCCATATACATCTTTGCAAAAGTCTGTGAGTTCTGAGACCTCACAAAGGTGATTTAGGTATTTAATTATAGACAAGGCAATGATGAATTGAATCCAAGTTGTTTTGGGGGAAACGGGCCAGGCATATGTGATCTAGACAACAAAACGTTGCGTCACGGACATTACATTTTCAGCGTCACGGACATTACACTTTTGTCCACTTTTTCTAAACTCAGAAATAACCCGCAAAAAATGCTCCATTGTGCATGAAACTTTTTTAATTGTACATTTGATATGTAATCAAACAGTTTTGAGAACAAAAATTATATTTCAATTTTTTTTTTCAATTAGCAAAAAATTATTTTTTAAATATTAAAAAGTTTTCAACAGAATGTGCAGTAAACCAAATGTTCAACTATTAAAAAAAATATTATACATTTTTAATGAGGTACAATGCTGTTTTGTGCCAAAAAATTGTAAAATCTAAAAAAAGTTGTGTACATCATGGGCATAACACATGGAAAATCATGGACTAAGAGTATAATTTTTGCAATTTGATCATACTATATGAGATTTAACCATCTCTTTCTCCTCCCAGTAAGTTATAGTCAAGTCTTTATTGATTATCGAGACATGCATGTTCAAATAAAGCAAGGAATTTAGTTTTATAAATAGTTCAGAGTACTGACTCAAAGTTCACTATCTGATTAACGATACAATTTATTAAAACTTGAACCAGGATGGTAGTAGTCCCCCTGTTACTTGGGATTATCTTATTTCTTGGCTAAAGTAAGACATTTACATAAGAAAATAATGCTTGATATTTTTTTGCTCTGCTTTTTTATACTTTTCACTGTGTATGTAATGTCCGTGACGCAGCCGTGACGTAATGTCCGTGACGCCATTCTGGACAAGCCATTAAATATTTTAGTAAATGCTCTTGATATACTTTATGATATAACATTCTAGCTTTGCAAATGAATTTTGAATTAAATTGAATTAGGACTTCTGCTTCTACAAAAACTTTTATATCTAAAACGTCACGGACATTACACATCAATGTTGTAAGAATCAAGATTTTATCCAATAACAGTTTTCAAAAAGTAAAGATTTTTACACAATTTCCTTTTCTATGATGTTAAAACAAAGCATAAACAAGACATTAGAAGTAGAATTATTGTTCTGAAGTGATCCATATTTTTAAATTTTATTTCACAAACAACGGATGCAAATTGCATCATTTTGGGGGTAATACATACAATTTTTGTCCCAACTTCAATGGGCCAAAAAAAAAAATATTCTGCATTGAATTTCAAACTTTTTTCCTTTAGTCATCAAAATATGGTCCTTCCTCATTACTATCCAGTAGTTAACAAGGCTGTCCCATGAGTTTCATTTTTCCATCCTTGGGTGACATTTTTCGTGGAATTGCCCATATGCAATATCATCACTGTAGAATGGGTGATTTTAGATGGTATCAAATTTGTGGATACTTGAAGATGCAGAAATTTGGAGGTCATATTGAGGTCATGTTGATGGCTGTACTACTTTGATCACTTTACATTTTCACTCATTACTTAGCAACATATTATCTGTTTTAGTATGAAATTTTGGAGGTAAATATTTGTATTGACTGATCAAAAGTTTAAAATCAATATCTTATTATCTGTTTTGTAGGTTTTATTTAACATGAAATTGTCACTCATTACTCAGTGGACATATCAGATCACAACAATACACAATTTATCAACCATTCATCACTTTTGCACACATCAACAAAGTTACAAGATCCCTTTGATAAGACTGATGGTGGGTAAGAACTTGTAAGAAAATGTTTTCTTATAAATACAAAAAATAGAGAATCTTCCTATTCCTAAATGGCTCTGTAACAGCAAAGAAAGGATTTCATATACCGTAAAACTCCCGTGTAAAAAGCGCACTCGTGTATAAGGCGCACCCCCATCTTTCTTTTTTTTCTTTTTTTTTTAAAGATTTTTTTAAAGATTTGTGTTTTTTTTTGTTTTTTTTGCTGTACCTGTGTATAAGGCGCACCCCCCCCCCCCCCCCCCCCCACTTTGATATTTTTCCGACGGAAAAAAAGTGTGCCTTACATGTATACACAGAGTTTTACGGTATGTCACTTTATTAGTTGTTTTAGCGCAGCATTTGAATAGATAGAATGTGCGTTAGAACCCAGATTGATGGTGCATTAGAACTTAGGGAATATTTTTCTTACCCAACAATTCTATACCGCTTTGTTAATTACACCAAAGAAAAGATTTCCTATAACTTTTAGAGTGCACAGCATTTGGAATAGACTGATGGTGTATAAGAACTTGATGGATAATTTTCTTCTTTTTAAAAGTTCACTCTTCTAGGCCTAACTCTTCACTTTCTGAAGGCGTTCTGGTGAAGCAAACTGACTTCCTTCATGTCACACCCATTTTGATTTATTTCCCAGTCGGAGAGACTGGGGCCAAAGGCCACACAAGCCCATCCAATCAAAACAATAACATGGACTCATCCAGCCTCACATTCAGACTTATTGATTTAATCTTGATACCACCATGATATATAAAGAGGATATTTTCTGTATTGATGTCATCATCGTTCAACTGTTTGAATCTTCATGTAACAAATGTGGTATAATACTTGATGCTGGTTTCACTTCCAGTCAAAAAGGCTGGGCCAAAGGCCACACAAGCCCATCCAATCATAACAATAACATGGACCCATAAAGCTTCGCATTCTTGAACTTAATTGAATTTAATTTAATCTTGAACCACCATAATATACAATGATGGAAATAATCTTTCTCAATGTCTTCATTCAACTGTATGAATCGTTATGTAATGTGTGCTATATTTTTAGGGTGGTTTATTTCCAGGCAAAAAGTCCACATTACATGTATAGCCCCGCTCCATCGAAACAATAACATACACCCACCAGTACTAAGTTCACAAGCGTGTGAAATTATGAATATTACCACCAGCAAATAAAATAATAGAGGAGTTTTATCACATTCTCTATATATGTACTGTATATGGTGATCTGCCAGGTTTTATTTTTGCAAATTTTCAGATTTCACTCATAATGTAGCCTTGAAAAATACAACTATTTTGTACCAGGACTAAACATGAAATTAATGAGTCAGAAAATGTCTAGATCAAAATTTCACAAAAAAATTTTCTATAAAAAAAATATCTATATAATATGCAAAATGCATCATAACTTATAACAACATAACGAAAAGGTTGGAACCAAGGCTAAATTCCCAACAAAGTTGACTCCAAAAGTTTTGCCTTGAAGAAAAGTGAAAGCTTCTTTCAAGAAATAACCCTAATTCTTTGTTCAGTAACTCAAGCGCTTCTGGAAAAGATGAATCAAGTGTCTGTTCAAGAAAAGTCAAGTGTTCTCATTTTTTTCTTCATATTCACCTTTTGTGGAAACCATTAACCCTTACAAATGGGACACCCTCTTCTGCAATTAAAGGGACTTAGTAACATTGTCCAAATCCTCAAAATCCAATTGGAATTCTAGCGGCCCCCTCATACCTTGTTGTATTCGTATTAACAATAAAAGAAGCATGGGACAAGTTACGGTTTTTCAAATGTCCCTTTCGTTAAAAAGATATTTATGATTGAAGTGTTAAGATATTTAATTATCCACTGGACCACGAAAACCGTATACAAAGTGAATGCAATGAGTTAGTGAATATCACTTTGCATTTTTGCTCATTTCTCGGCCATATAAGGTCCATTTAACTTGAAATTTTCACACAAAACCCAGTGGACATATCAGATATACATTGTATCAACCACTCATCACTTTTTGCACATGTCAACAAAGTTACTAGATCCCTTTATAGGGGACCACCAAGCAAAGAAGAACACAGGCTTATGTTTTTTTAATACCGTATTCCGATAGTAAATAGATGTTCAATACCTTGCAAAGGGTTGTGATATTCATAAACAATGCAATTAATCGCCAAAACTTACAGAATCTAACATGGCCATTGGTTCCGTAAGCGCCAAAAGTTTGCAAACTGTGCGTCGATTCTAAACACATGTTCGTTTGGAGACAAAAGAACAATTACTCTCTAGACAATAGACTAGTGGTGATGAGTTTTCAAATGATAGAATTTGTCTAGAAACCTATTTTTTCTAAACTTGTTGGTGGAATGGACTACTAAAACTATAACCTTTCATTTATAAATAAGAATATTATTTTGGGATGTTGGTTCCCTCTGAATTCAATTGAATATCAGCAAATGAAACTGGTGAGACAGGGGGTCAACACTTGCACTTGTGTGTATGGTACTTGAAACAATAAGCCTTAAATGTTCAAAAAGTACATTTAACACGTTCAATTTATAGAGATTCTAGAATCCCCACAGACATTGTACATAGCCTACCAGGTTCCCGTGGGCGAGATGTTAAGTTTGCTTGTCATTTGAAAATGCACCTGTATTTAAATTAAAAGGTGTTTCATTGTACATAGCAAATATCAATGCAGTATTTTTAACATTTTGATTTACTTGTACAAATTATTCACCTCTATCCTAACCAAGTTCACTACTTTTATGGATCTACATGTACCTATAAAATACTTGCAACAAAGGTTTTTCAGCTCCACTTTTTAAAGATTTAACAATCACCCACACTATTTGTTCAGCTTGCATGCGTTTTTCGTGCTTTTTATATTCAAATTGAAAAAGACTTCTACAGATTCCATTTGGCATTGTTCATTCAACCTTTGCAAAAAAGTTGTTTACGCGGGGGAACTAAACTATGATTCGGTTCAATTCATGCACATCTCCAAGACAACGATTGTTCATATTTTTTTCTAATATTTCTCAGACTCTGTATGAGAGTTGGATTCATTTCAACTGAGTAATATTTGGTTCAAACTTTTTAAAAATGGCAAAGTTTTTTTTGCATGGAACTATCTGCTTAAAATTGTTTAACTGTCTACTGTCCACTGTCTAGGACATAGAGTATGCCTGTGCTTCTATAATTCTCTCCAAACGTCCTCGGGTATAGAATTGGTGCACTCCCAAAAGTCTGGCCCAATTGGAACAATCGGCCATGTTGGTTCGGTGAGTTTCAGTGATTAATTGCATTGTTTATGAATAACACAACCATTTGCAGAGTGTTGGAAATCTATTAAATATCAAACACTGGTACCAACACATGTAACTTTGTGTTGTTCTTTGTATAGTGGTTCCCTTTAAAGTCAGTCAAGGACAAACAAACCAGAAAAGGAAATCCTGAAAAGGGGTCTGGGTCAAAGACTAACCCTGAACTCTCCATATAAAAAATAATACAAAATAACAGAGGTAAACAAAATCTCCATTGGAACATGTCACCAAACAAATGATTCTTTTCCATAGAAATCACCCAAAAAATGGGAACTACTATTCAAAAGTAAGAAGAAAAAAATGCTTTAAACAAATTTATGTGAACTGTCATTCAATTTTGGGGAAATCGAATGATTGTTGACAAAAGACTAGAAGCATCCCCATTAATTTAAAAACATGTCCCTAATGGCCCGGTCACATATCACCACATGGGATAGCGTAAACGGATGCCTGATGAAAAGAACATTTGCGAAATCAAATTATCCGGTGGTGAAAGTCGTTTCCATTGCTTCATGCACAAATCATTTCGCCGGATAGAACAACGTACATCGCCTGACGAGGAATGGACAAGAAACGCATACAAATGGAGAGGAACGGATTGAAAATGTTACTCTCCATCGGCTATCTGTTTACGGTATCTGGTGATGTGTGACAGGGCCATAATGGGTAGTGCTAAAGTCCAGTATACACCTTTTGTCATAGAGATACTGGTTCAGCGTAAAATGGGTCTCTTTCTCTCTATATCACACCAAAACCACATGCTATTTTGTACTTTTCAAAGTATTTTTCAAGTGATCAATTTGGAGATCCGTCCCTTTAGATTAGTGTCATATTTAATGACAGCGGTCATTATTCTTCAACACTCGGCCTATTTAACAAAATTATTAGGTTTAGATTTTGAACAATACAATACTAAATGAATATTACAATTGGGCAGCGGTGAATTGTGCACAAATGGATGTAATTAGGCCTATAATAGTGAGGTGAATTTATAATTATACTATATCCAATGTTGATAAAAAATGTATTATTGTATTTATTATAATGGTAACCTGTTTCATGCAGACTATGCAGTTATGATGGAGTTTAACAAATTGAAATTAAAGGAACCTAGTAATTTTGTCTGAATCGACCAAACACCCTTTAGTGGTTCTTTCATACCTGGTTGTTTTCCTCTATATAAAATAGGAGTATAAAACTAGCTTCTTCTTTTTTTCCTTCAATTTTACTTTAAGTTATTGAGATATTTATGATTTAATTAAACAAAACACCTAGGGATCAATTCACCACAACTGTGTACGAACATAAGTTATCAAATAGCACCTTGCATTTTCCGCTCATTACTCGGCCATATGACATTCATTTCATTCATTCATCAGAAGATCAAAGAAATACACACTATAGTATATCGACCCTTTGCCAGTTTTTGCATATGTCATAAAAGTTACTACCACTCTTAAAACATGTTACACAATTTAGTGAATTATATTTCTACGGACAAACAGTTCAACATGAAAAGGTGAGGGTATCTTTTTTACTTCAAGCAATTACTAATCCGGGGGAGGGGGGGAGGGGGGGGGGGGGGGGGGGGGGGTCACTCTCATACAAAAGTGCTACCCACCTGTGTACATTAACCTCTGAAATGGACCCTAAATGGTGTATCGGATCTTTAAGATTACACCCCTAAATGACGCAATGCTTTGAAAACCTACCCTTAATGGCAAAAAAATGCACCTGAAAAGGTACTCTTTTTGTGATTTTGTTTCGATGCACCTGAAAAGGTACTCTTTTTGTGATTTTGTTTCGATGAATGCTGAAAACCACCCCTTTTTAAAGGAAAACGTTGACAATGCCGTATAGCTGAAAATGATACCCTTTCAATGCTTTTTTTGGACGCGAGTGCATAGCCAGTCATGTTGAGAGTGACCCCCCCCCCCCCCCCCCCCCCCAGTTAGCTAATTCAGTGGTTCTGTTGGGACAACTTGGGAAAGAATTAAAAAGGATTTCCAGAATGACAGAACACAATTTTTGTTGTCTTTTCTGCATTGTTTATCACTTCCTGGCTTTATATAATTTTATTATTACTAGAATTAATTATGGTCTAGCTTCCCACACTTTCTAAACTATCCAATTTCCTAACTTTGCACGGCAATCCATTAGAACAAAAATAACGTAAAAACATCCTAAATTACAGGAAATTATCTGTTAATTAACCGCTTGATTTACACTTTCCTTCCATGGGCAAGTCATTGCCATATATAATGACAGCCAAAGATAATATAAATTCCTGAATGGTCCAGAAAATACTCGGCCTTGGGTCTTGGGTCTATGGAGAATACATGTTATAACAAAATCAATTTAGTCATTTGCGGGTTAAACTAAGATTGCTAATTTGCTATAATTGGTTACCCGTTCAGTATTAGTTGATTTGGGTACAATTCTCAATATCCATATTATTTTGTAAACTCAACCAGAATGGGTTGAAATATTGTTTGTTTGTTTTATTTATTAGAACGAAATTAAAATGGTATGATCTTCTGACTGGCTGAACATTGATAAGAGTTTCTGGGATGAGCAACCATCACATGAGCTTTCTAGCTCAGTTGGTGAAGCACCTGTCTAGCAATCCGGAGGTCTCCGGTTCCAGGGAAGCCCAATTTTCTTTACTCTTTTTCATTTATATTTTAATTGCCTGACTTTACAAGTGTTAAAATCCCACTGATACTTGTCCACGATATAAATTAGGATTACTCAAATAAAGCATCATTACATTAAAGATTATACTACAAACTTGTCCATAATTTAATTATTTGATCAGTAATTTTAGATGGTTTGTGTTGATCAATGCGAAAAATTGTGTAATTCTAAGTTTTACAATTGTCCTTTTAATACAAAGTTGAAGTTTGTACTGCATGTTTCCTTTTGATGACTTAAACATCGAGTGTCCCAAAATGTAAGGACCTATTCAGCAGAGAAGTTTGAGATGATTTGCAAAAGCTAGAATATTCCTTTAACTGACAATTTAGACGGATTTGCACGATTCCTGTAGGAAGTGGCACAGCCATATCCTCCAACCTATACCCCATAAAACAGTCTTCAATATGTCCCAACTTCCTAACTGACCAGCAAAACCACACAATATCACTGGTCCACAAAAGGAGGGGGGGGGGGGGCACTTAGGGAGCTGCTGCCCCCCCCCCCCCCCCCCCCAATCTCACATCCTTCCCCGTGGCTCAGTTGCTTCTCTAGAGTAGGACTTTATACGCAGTTATAATTATCCTGTAGATAATTATGAATCTGAATACCTCAATCATATATCACATATATCTTTAAAATGGAAAAGACATTTGAAGAACCAACAGTTGTTCCATGGATGCTTCTATTGGTAGTACGAATACAATGAGGTATATATGAGAAATGCTAGAGTTTCAAGTAATGTTTGAGGATTTTGACGATGTAACTAGATCCCTTTAATGTGAAAGAACAAATGCCTCCGAATGTCTTCTGAGAATAAGTGTGACTATATACCACTCAATTGCTCTATTCATATTGTCTTTTATGAAATTTGCATCAAAATAAATGTAACCTCAAATTCAGTGATTGCAACATATTGTTGATTGTTGATCTTGGTATCAAACAAATAATATTTGCCAAGTAAATATAATAAATGAAATCATATGGTGGTTAAGTTGAATACACAAACAAGTTTGCATACTGTGCACTTATTGTGTATGTTTAGAGTACATAATGTATTATCGCACACCCACACACATTAGCAGTGACACAGTTCTATACAAATCACTTCAATTTACTTATTCTGTAGAATTTAAAACTTCACAAAAAGAATTTTTTTTTCCAGGACATAAACAGGTTATTCTGAATTGTACATTAACCCACAGTGGATGTTTAAATGCTGCTATAATGCACATTCTCCATAGACCCCAATACAAGTAATCAGGTGGACCAGACCCGAATGACTTAACATCATACAGTGTGGATTGTACTGATTTGCACAATGCAATACACAGAATTCAAGTAGAACTGCAATTGACTGGTATAGAATGAGTTAACTTAAAGGGATCTAGTAACTTTGTTGACATGTGCAAAAAATGACAACAGGTTGACAAAAATGTGTATTTCTGTAGCAATCTAATATGTCTGCTGAGTAATGTGTGAAAATTCCATGGTAAATGAATGTCAAATGACCAAGTAATATGAGCGAAAATGCAAAGTGATATATTTGCAAACTCATTGCAGTAAACTTTGTACACAGTTGAAAGTCTGCCAGGGTGACCTTCAAATCTGAACACTTTGATCATAAATATCTTTATAGCAAGGAGAAATTCTGAAAATGAAACATATGTTCCATGCTTCTATTGGTAATACGATACAACAAGGTATGAAAGAACTGCTTGAGTTCTACGTAAGTATTAAGTTTTGGGTATTTTGACGACGTTACTAAATCCCTTAAAAATTGTAAATACGTGTATGGAAATTCCACATTAACGTGTGAATACAATTTGTTATAAAAGGGAAGAGGATATATATCCAAAGAATCAATAAACACCAGTTCTGGGGCGAAAAAAAAAAAATCTTTTTAACAAGGAATATTAGCCCGAGGAAAAAAAAAGGAGCATTCGAATAGGTTATTCATTCTAGGTTTGAAGCAAGGCTTTGAATCGTATAAACCACAGATGAGCGAAGTAGGCAGGTTTACAATTGAGGGGGCTGCAAAATCTTTTACTCGTATAATGAATACTTCTTTTAAAAAGAATTGTTGGCACAAAGGCTTGCAAGTTTGCGAAACCTGTACACACACAGTATGACAAACGCCTACTTTAATTGCACTATATTATATATCCACATGTCGTAGAGACTTGATCCTTTGAGGAGAATATACCAGATTTATGAATATCATGTGCGCAATGTTAGAGCCACAGACAAATCATAAAACACTGATAAAATAGTGCCCCAAAAAACAACTTTAGGCCAAGTACCTGTGCATTACATTAACCATGGAAGATCCACAACAAAACAATAACACCAGTGCCCAATTAAATAAAACTCTTTAAAATATTGAAGGCAAAATTATCAGAGGAAATCCAACCTGCAAGTTAGTAACAGGTCTACAGTACATGTATGAATTCATGCAAATATGGCAAATTTGGAGTTTGAGTAAATTGTAACTTACAGACATTGATTGTGTTGTAGACCAAATTATGCGACCATAAACACAAGGTAAAGTCTTTAGAATTCATGTTTTATAATATACAAAACCAAATAGGTAGTTTAGTTTTGGTAAGGCTGAACTTTAGTAGCCAAAACCTGCACAGTAACATTATAAACTAATAGTTATAACTCCACCATGCTCGAAAGGTATACAAAATTACAAACGACAAAGTAAAAAGCCTGTTATCATTCAAAAAGAGCCATTAAGACACAAGAGGGCGCTTTTTAAAAAGGCATTGATTTCAACGATTTTTCATACAAAATTATGCATGTGATGTTTTATTGATATAATGATTAAATAGCGAGATCATCAACAACTATTCAAAAAACGCTTTTGAACATTTTTGAAAAAGTGCAAGCATTTTTTTTTTCTTTTTCAAAAAATCATCTAATTATTTGGGCCCCAAATAATTATAAGATCAGACATATTTATTGATATTTCAGACGTTTCTGGGTCGATTTTGACCAAATAAAGTTTATTCTGCAATTAAAATTGCATGTTCTCTCAAATTCGACACTCAGTTTTTCATTACCTCACAAAAAAATTGTGATGTGCAGCGCCCTCTCTACCAAAACTAAACTACCCCTTTAAGGAGTCTTAACAGATTTAAGGATATTATATGCAGACTGAGCTATCTCGCACTGAGATTTAGGGATCTATTCAGAAGGTGTGATCTGTGGCTTAGCAAATGGGGCACAGGGGGGGGGGGGGGCCCAAAATAATTTTGAGGGAAAAAAATTTAAAAAACGTAAGGGGGCAAATTTTGAACAAAATACAGCAAAGCATATGGAGTGCCCCCCCCCCCCCCCCCCACTTCATTGGTGTGGTCGCTCCACCAATGATGTGTGTGTCATCATCCCCCACCCCCATCAGTCCAAACACACTAACACTAGGCCACTGTGTGTGATTATATTTATAGCCACAATCGAATCATCCCCACCGATTTGAAGATAAATGGAAAGAGCCTGAGAGAGGTCAAAATCCACCATCCATCTCCTTGTTTTTCATCCGTCTTTACAGTATATCGTCGGGCGAGCGTGAGAAGGGCCATATGTCCATTTTGGGGCTAAATTGAGTTCTGCCTACCATCTTGTGGGTAGGACCGTCAGAGCTTTCTCTTCAGGATGTCAAATGTTCAGACGCTCATTATTTCTAATATGGGAAATATTTATCAAAAAATAAAAGAGAGCTTTAGTTGGTTTCTAACAGGGCTCCCAAACTTTAAGCATGATTATCTCCAAAGTAGACAAAGTGGCATAGCGCCCTTCTCTTTCTCAACCTGACAATGCAGGGCTTTCCCACATGTTTACTGTATTATCTGCGAGGGAACTTTGACAGTGTCACGATCCTGTCACATCAATTTCTTTCCTGATCACCGGAAAGCTTTTCCCCTATAACTTTCCGTTGCACATTAAATACAATAAGATATCACAATTTAACAAGCAATGGCCCAAATTCTCATCAGTCGCACAAGTTTAGTATGGGCTAAAAAGACAGAAACTACCCGTAACTAGTTAAACCGTTGTGCCCCTGTGGCTCCATTGATGGTTGCCATGTGCCACAGGAGATATTTGAATGATATATTATGAATGCATATTGTAAAATACCGAAATGAATTGCTCTACAAAAGAATTCAAATCATTTGAAAATATTGTTTTTTATTTATATTTAATATTTATAGCTATGATATTTAATAATGCGATTTATTATGTTAGCCCATTCTAACTGACTGATTGTGGTATTCCATGCACTATTGCACTCCCCATAGAGCCTAGTCAAAGTAGTCAAAGCCGCTTGGAAGGAATGCTCCCCAGGGAGTGGAGATGGTGCACACAATATGTGCTGGTTTGCATTGTATCCTATGACCGGGGTTATAATATCATTGTAAAGCGCTTAGAGATGATTATCAATCATATTAGGCGGTGTATAAATCGAGTATATTATTATTATTATTATTATTTTCAGGACCAGTCCTGAATGAGCTCATACCTCAAACAATCAAAATGATATCATAGAATAAAAATAATAATAATAGGTTTGATTTATATCAGGAGCACCTAATATGATTAAAAAATATCATCTCTATGCGCTTTTAACTATTATTACCACGGTCATAGGATACAATGCAAACCAGCACACATTGTGTGCACCATCTCCACTCCCTGGGGAGCATTTCTTCCAAGCGGCTCATGGGCATTGAGAAGATCATTCACATAAAGGTTTTCACCTCCTACCGGGTCCCCATTTAATATACACCTGGGTAAAGAGCAGCAATTGTGGATTAATTGTCTTGCTGAAGGACAAAATGTTGTGTGCATACACAGGGTTGAACTTGGGATCTCATGATTGGAAATGCCACGCTCTACCAATCTTGCCACACCACATCCATGCATGAACTGTGAAAAATTTGCCATTGACGAAGACAATGTTCCACATGCTGTGAATCCTATTTTCGTATTGTCAAATTACATTTTCCAAGTGTAAAATTATGCTGTCATCTAGAGTTTTACATGAATGGAATATCAGAACCCCCAAAGAGTGTACACAACCAACCTGGTTCCGGTAGTCATGGGGTTAAGTCATCTTTAGTGTGAACTAGCCTTGTTTTGAGTTTCAAGTGAATGGGGCAACAGAACCACTTATGGGCACATCTATATTAACTATCATTATTTGCCAACCCAAAAATACAAACATGATCTTCTTTTCTGTGTAAATCTGATCTTTGTGACGTAAACTTAAGTTGTGTTTAGTTTGAACTAGCTTTTTTTGAATTTCTAGTGAATAAAGCAACATACATGTAATCCATTATGATCATCTCTATATGTGACCGCTTACCCCAAAACCCCCAAAAAGTTGACAAACATGAATTTGGATTTTTTTATCTAGCTGGAAAGAGTAGACTCTAAGCTTTAAAATGCTATATGGGCAATTCCACGAAAAATGTCACCCAAGGATGGAAAAATGAAACTCATGGGACAGCCTTGTTAACTACTGGATAGTAATGAGGAAGGACCATATTTTGATGACTAAAGGAAAAAAGTTTGAAATTCAATGCAGAATATTTTTTGTTTTGGTCATTGAAGTTGGGACAAAAATTGAATGCATTACCCCCAAAAATGATGAAATTTGCATCTGTTGTTTGTGGAATAAAACTTTAAAATATGGATCACTTCAGAACAATAATTCTACTTCTAATGTCTTGTTTATGCTTTGTTTTAATATCATAGAAAAGGAAATTGTGTAAAAATCTTTACTTTTTGAAAACTGTTATTGGATAAAATCTTGATTCTTACAACATTGATGTGTAATGTCCGTGACGTTTTAGATATAAAAGTTTTTGTAGAAGCAGAAGTCCTAATTCAATTTAATTCCAAATTCATTTGCAAAGCTAGAATGTGATATCATAAAGTACATCAAGAGCATTTACTAAAATATTTGATGGTTTGTCCAGAATGGCGTCACGGACATTACGTCACGGCTGCGTCACGGACATTACATACACAGTGAAAAGCATAAAAAAGCAGAGCTAACAATTTCAAGCATTATTTTCTTATGTAAATGTATTATTTGAGCCAAGAAATAAGATAATCCTAAGTAACAGGGGGACTACTACCTTCCTGGTACAAGTTTTAATAAATTGTATCGTTAATCAGATAGTGAATTTTGAGTCAGTACTCTGAACTATTTATAAAACTAAATTCCTTGCTCAATTTGAACATGCATGTCTCAATAATCAATAAAGACTTGACTATAACTTAATAGATGGTTAAATCTCATATAGTATGATCAAATTGCAAAAATTATACTCTTAGTCCATGATTTTCCATGTGTTATGCCCATGATGTACACAACTTTTTTTAGATTTTACAATTTTCTGGCACAAAACAGCATTGACCTCATTACAAATGTATAATATTTTTTTAAATAGTTGAACATTTGGTTTACTGCACATTCTGTTGAAAAATTTCAAATTTTACAATAATTTTGGAAAAAACTTATTAATATTTTTAAAATAATTTTTTGCTAATTGAAAAAAAAATTGAAATATAATTTTTGTTCTCAAAACTGTTCGATTACATATCAAATGTACAATTAAAAAAGTGTCATGCACAATGGAGCATTTTTTGCGGGTTATTTCTGAGTTTAGAAAAAGTGGACAAAAGTGTAATGTCTGTGACGCTGAAAATGTAATGTCCATGACGCAACGTTTTGTTGTCTAGATCACATATGCCTGGCCCGTTTCCCCCAAAACAACTTGGATTCAATTCGTCATTGCCTTGTCTATAATTAAATACCTAAATCACCTTTGTGAGGTCTCAGAACTCACAGACTTTTGCAAAGATGTATATGGATGCAAAAAGTCATGTCCAAAAGATGTAATGTCCGTGACGGCGCACATTTCGCAGAATTACTCAGTAACGAATTGGATAAATGTTCTGAAACTTTTTTTGCATACTTAACTAGGATATTGTTTTGTAATCAAAATAAAAGTTAGACATTAGTTAGAGGTATGAATTAGTAGTGGCATTGGAAAGTCATGAAAATTCTCTGATTTGTAATGTCCGTGACGCTGGAGTTGCCCATATAACTCATTAAATTTGGACACTCCGAACCTATTCAACAAAGCGATTAAATGTAGGAGAGTGGGAAGGTCTAGTTTTACAGAATGAGGAGAAAAGAGGCTCTAAAGATTAGGTTCACTCAGGCGCGTAGTGCGGAGGAGCTATCCATTGAATCCATTACTCAACTTTGGCTTCGTTTTAAGACTCAAAATTTGAAACAGTCGATAGAGGAAAGATTATGCTTTCAGGTAAAGTAAAGTTTTAAAATTGGATTTTTCAGCAAAAATTACATTCTTTGGCTCGTAGCGGAGAATCATATACCGCGACTTTTTTGGGGTTTTGGGGTAAGCGGTCACATATTACTAAACTATCATTAGTTGCCAATCAAAACAAAAACTATGCTATTATAAAAATAACAAACATGATCTTCTAGATTTTCAGTGTAAACCTGATCTTTGTGGTGTAAACTAAAGTTGCCTTTAGTGTGAACAGGCCTTGTTTTTGGTTCAAGCGAATGGAGTAACAGAACCCCTTATGAACATCTCTATATTACTATTAGTTGCCAATAAAAAAAACACTATGCCAAAATAACAAACATGATCCTCTCTTCGTAAACGTAAATTAAAGTTGTCTATAGTGTGAACTAGCCTTGTTTTGGGTTTCCGGTGAGTGCAGATGCAGCATCAGAACCTCATATATGAGTTAACCATCATTATTTGCCTACTAATCACTAAAACACTGTAATGCATATGATGCCAAAATAAACATATCGTGATCACATTTTCAGTGTAAACCTGATGGTTGTCTAAAGTTGTCTTTAGAGTTTAGTGTGAACCAGCCTTGTTTTGAGTTTCCAGTGAATGCAGATGCAGCGTCAGAACATATCATCATATCAATATATACGAGCTAACCATCTGTCCTCCAATTTGTCCAGATCATTTCTAGGGTAATAATTCCCCTCCCCAGAGTCCCTACAATAACAAGACAAGTTTGTCGTCATCTACAAATTGAATAAATGTATCATCGTGTCATTAGTTGAGAACGAGAATGGCGCTAAATAACTTGTTGTACTTCTAAGATAATTACATTTGTCCAGATCATTTCTCGGGTAATAATTCCCCTCCCCAGAGTCCCTACAATAACAAGACAAGTTCGCTGCTGTCTACAAATTGAATAAATGTATCATCATGTCATCAGTCGAGATACAGAAGGGCCCTAAGTCACTTGTTGTACTTCTAAGATAATCATGTTCAACATTGGGGAGACAAATAGAAACGCAAAATACATGTACATGTAGCTCTATTCTATTTTTCATAAATATTTTCCAAACTAGAAATAATATTAAAATTTGACATCACAAAGAGAAGACTCCAATTAGCCTCTGACCTACAAGCTAGTGGGCAGAACTCAATTTATCCCAAAAATGGACTTAATGCCCTCTGCACCCTCACCCGATGTTTGACTGTCATACAAAGTGATATCATATTCAACTGTCATACATTGATGACACATATATCTGATTGTCATCATTAAACTCTACATATCACATCTGGACTAAAGTCTAAAGCCATGATTCAATCTTCGGAGCAATCTACACATCTACTAACACTCTTGTAGATTTCCAATGAAATTGTATACAAAAAAATACTTTTATTCATAATTCAGTTATTTTATCAATATTCAACTGTCATACATTGATGAAATATCTTATTGTCATCATTCAACACTACATATCACATCCGGACTGAAGTCTAAGGCCATGCTCTAATCCTGGGAGCTATAATACACAGTTACTAAATTCTTCCATACATTTGCAATGAAGTTCTAAACAAACAATTTTATGAATGATTCCGTCATATTTATCAATAGAATACAGTGCTTACAATTAGCACAGGCCCGCAGGCAACAGTGATGAACTTTGCTTGCTTTCGTGGACTCTGGCCCACATACTGCTTTTCCCTATCATCCCTCCATTTCCTGAGTAATCACTTATTGTTTTTTTATTTGTATTATGACTATTGATGTAAATATGTTGTTTTCATTGTGCAGTGCTTCTTGGTCGAATGAATAACTGTACCATGCCCTCAAACTTGAGAGCAATGTTCTATTTGGACGGATCTACTAAATGCCTTCCATAAATTTGTGATATCTATAATTGCAATGAGAACCAGAGATTAGACTTTTTATTCAGTAATCATAAATATAAAATTTAAATTTCAGAAGGGAAGACATTGTTGATTGGGAGAGTCTATTTCTTTGAAAGCAAAACTCATCCTAGGATTTCGCATCATGTTCTAAAATAACAATTTTGGCATGCTTCCACACTTGGTAAATAATTATCATGATTGTTTGATCTCCAAAACAGACATACTAGGACATACTCCTCTGTATTAACAAATATCCAAAACAGACATACTAGGACATACTCCTCTGTATTATAACAAACACCTCTTAATTTCACAATAATCTGACGATTTGTGAGTTATTTGACCTTTTTGATGAGCCAACTACTGCTGATGATTTCCCCAAAATAATATTGCTGATGTGAGCAGGCTATAAATATGCCCTGTCCAAAAAAATGTACACATCTCTGCAAAGCTCATTTTCTTTTCTTTCATATTCATGACACCATACAAAGTGTTTGATCACGATAGACGACCATGAATGGGCTAGTGAAATGTCACAGGTGTGATACGGCTTAAACGTTAACTGTTAATTTCTGTCTAATTAGCCTGTGGGGCCTGATTCATGAAAGGCTCTTAGCTAAAACAGTCTTAACTGTCACATAACTGTGACTGATCCATCTACGGACAAACGGATGGCGTATGTCCCGATCACATAGGACAAGGTTGGAAGTATAGTAGCAAAGACGCTTTCATGCAACACGTGTTACCGTAAATGACAAAGTTATACCAAGGTTGTGTACTAGTTGAGAGCCTTTCATGAAACGGGCCCTTGGACCATAGACCAATGCAGGACATTTTTTATTTTTTATTTTAATAGGGGGCTACTTTTCCAATCTGATGGATATCCAGATATTTTTCACATAATACCCATAAATGGTAATTTTAGGGGCTACCTACTGATTTCAGGGGGCTATTTTGAAAATTAAGGGGCAAAATCACCCTCAGCCCCCGTACATGTATATTTCCTACCCTGCCATAGACCTACGTTGTGCCAATGATGAGAATTCAGGCCTGTGAAATTAACCGTGAAACTTGGGTTTTGTTTTTTAGGGACACCCTGTATAGGACCAGGAGACTCTCAGGAAATGTCAGTCACATACATAGTGGGGTCATGGGAACCTCTTTTTCCTTATAAAGGTCTTCGTAATTTGACATTTTATCTCGATCACACAATGATGTTTCAACGTGTGATGTGATACAGGTGCGGAATAGGATATACATGTACTTAGCAGCTCTGTAAACACATGAATGTAGTGCATTGAATGCAGTGCATGAGCTGCGTTTTGCAGAATAAGAATGGTATTTCCGGCAGAATTATGTCAGAGATTTAAGAATGAAGATTCAATCAAGAGCATTAAATTGTTATAAATTTATTTGAATCACAGTGTTAACAACTACGATTATGTTTAACTGTTAAGTGAACTCAAAAACATGGCCGACTTCGGTTTTAAAAAAAAAACACTAGTACCATATTTTCAAAAAGTGCCTCATTTTCAGACTGCCATAAAATTTACCATTTTTGACATTTCATTTCCTTCGAGGAAACATTGCAAATAACATGAGTATTCTGAATTTCTCATGCACCAGTTACCAAGTGTAACAGTTTGAAACTGTAACAGTTTGAAACTGTTTGTGTGTATTCCCTCCAATCCCAATCTATATATTATTATGTTCTGTATTGTATCATCGTCATTTAGCCTCTGAAGAAGATTCTGCTAGGATCAAAAATTTAGGCCCTATATTGACTCTCAGTTTGAAACTGGATGTACATATGAATGCAAAACAACATAGTTGTGCAAATTATGGTACAACGTAACGCATTAGGACATGTTTACCACAGCTAAATGTCACCGTAGAATAAACTTTGGCCAAATAGTCTCAAGATAAAGAGCTGCACGCAGTATACACTTGTACGGCCGGAACGACTACTAACATGACGTTGGATCAGTGATAATCTCAAACAACCAAACCAAAGATAGGGATGCGCTATTATTATTACGCACCTCATACCCACTTCACATCGAAGCCTTATAAAGACCAATTCAAAACGGTTCATCTGTTTATGCCAATAGAATAACAGACCAGCCTGAATCATGTGCACCTGGGCCCTGTTGTGTTCCATAAAACTTTTCCAATTGTTGTAAGCGTCCAATTATTGTAACTTGTACAGTGGCAACAGCCAATCAGCATCAAGCATTTTAGCTGTTGCCATGGTAGTTACAATAATTGGACACTTAAAACAATTGAAAAAGTTTCATGAAACAGGGCCCTAAATTGTTTTTTTTCCCCTCAAATCGCAACAAATAAACAATTTTTAGACAAATTATCATTATGGTAAACATCTCTAAGTCACCGTGACAACACGATGAGGACATTATGATCCATTTCTCCCTGAAAAAGTATACGAGCTCGTTAAAAATCATTTGATTTTGGAATAACGTGCATAATTCTCCACGGACCGTGCAGCCTGAAACTTGGTAAGGGGCCAGTCCTGAATGGGTTCAAAATATAAAACTGCGATTTGAAATGGTTGTACAAAAAATAGAGAGATGTAGAGATGTGTATAGCGCCCATCCTTGGTCGACATATCTAGCATTCTTATCCCCACTGGGAAACCCGCAGCCACACAGACGGACACATGCCTCGAATGTTTCCATGCGCTGATTTACGGAGCGACGGGCTATTATTCCGTGTTACGAGCGACAGAGAAACTTAATGGATTATTTTGACAGCAGGAAAGTGACAGATATATATAAATATATATGTATATATATTTGTTTCTTCTTTATAATGTATATTAGCCTATAAAAACTTGTGAAGAATACAATATACAGAGTAGTCTCCATGCACATTATTTACAGAGTGCGGTCTATTTTTTGTGTAACAAAAAACAAGAGAAATATGTTTATATTTATGTCTCCTTTTATTAGCCTATAAAAACTTGTGAAGAATACAACATACAGAGTTGTTTCCATACACTTTATTAACAGAGTGCGGTCTATTATTTGTGTAAAAAAGGAACGAGAGAAACTGAAATGGGTTATATTTACCATTTTGATGTGACACATTTCAGGTCTCTCCCAACCCAACCCCACACCATGCAACCCGCCCTGGGATGACTTCTAAAAAGTCAGACATGTACATGCTACGCTTGTTTTCAATAGTGTATGATTTACTGGTCAGGTGCGAGCCATTATCTGGTGTAACAAGGAACTGGAAAACTTTTCGTGTTATTGTAAGTTCATGGAAGTGACAGATATGTACCTTCCTGTTAAATCATTAGGCTAGCTCATGAAAATCTTGAAGAATGTCTTTTCCTTTTAAACGTGAGATATATATGCAGTCAATATTTTCATAAACAGCTAATTAGATGAGCAGACCAGTCCCATGTTTTAAACATAAAACTTTACTATTAATTATAAAAACTGGTTCACTGCACAACTATTTTTAAAAAAGCAATGAGCTGAAATTTAGCTTACGGACTATACCCCACGCTAACTGCGCAAGAATGACATGATTCAAAACTGTTGCACAATTTCAGCAGAGATCGATTAGGCTTGCCGCTAGCTAGTCGCTAGCTAGCGACACACTTACACATTTCTGTAGGGGTTGAATCTGACTAGCTTTGTTACATGTCAAGTGGTTATACACAATGCACAATATATCATTAATCATAATCGTAATTTAGCTAGCACATGACACTCCATAATGTGCCTCATTTGTTTATGCCATGAGTTCATAACCCCATCTTCTTTTGTTACAATGCCAAGACAAATTGGTCCATCACTCTTTAGCCTAGCTCATACTGACATACACGTACACCCCGCCCCCTCTAATACAAACATTTGAAAGTCCCCTCGTTAATAATCAACCATCCCTTCCCTTACCCCCCCCCCCCCCCCCAACCCATTCTCCGCCCCCTCTCCCGGCCTCCCTCCCATCCCCAACCATCCTCTTCCCTTCTCATCTCCTTCTCTCCTCTCCCCCTTCCTCTCCCCCTTCCTCTCCCATCTCCCCTTCCTCCCCCCCTCCACCCCCTCCTCTCCCCCTTCCTCTCCCATCTCCCCTTCCTACCCCTTCCACCCCCTCCCATCCACTCCCCCCCCCCAAACCCATTCTCCGCCCCCTCTCCCGGCCTCCCTCCCATCCCCAACCATCCTCTTCCCTTCTCATCTCCTTCTCTCGTCTCCCCCTTCCTCTCCCATCTCCCCTTCCTTCCCCCTCCACCCCCTCCCATCCACTCCCCCCCCCCCCCCCTCCAAACCCATTCTCCTCCCCCTCTCCCGGCCTCCCTCCCATCCCCAACCATCCCCTTCCCTCCTCATCCCCTTCTCTCCTCTCCCCCTTCCTCTCCCATCTCCCCTTCCTTCCCCCTCCACCCCCTCCCATCCACTCCCCCCCCCCCCCAAACCCATTCTCCGCCCCCTCTCCCGGCCTCCCTCCCATCCCCAACCATCCTCTTCCCTTCTCATCTCCTTCTCTCGTCTCCCCCTTCCTCTCCCATCTCCCCTTCCTACCCCCTCCACCCCCTCCCATCCACTCCCCCTCTCCCAGCCTCCCTCCCATCCCAAACCATCCCCTTTCCTCCTCATCCCCTTCCCTCCCATCATCTCCCCTATTATATATACAGTGTTTAATTTGTCCCCCTCATATTTGGCCTCCTGTAGTGTTATGCATTAAAATGTGATTAGATGGTCTTGTAACCAATTATAAACATCACCTTGAAATATGTAGAATCTCATTTAACCCACATATATCATTATGCATGGGTATAACCTCTTATATTATCCTACGATGGAGTGTCCCACACACTGACACCACACTGATTTTTGGTATAACAAACATTCTCCGTAGCTTCTAGCTGGAGTATATATGGGACCAGTGAACCAGAGTGGGTTAGAATGGTACATGAATCTATAAGATGCCAATATTGTTTGTCTGTGAACCTTGCCAGCAAGAAATACCTCATCTAAAATGTGTTACCTACATGTAAATTGCCAACTCTACTTGAACTTGAAGTCATTAATTGAAATTATGATGAACCTACTAAATAGATTACATAATTACAAGCGATAAACAACCTTAATACAGTTGTGCATACCTCACAAATAGGATTCAACGTAAATGTATTTATAGTCTGTCATTCTCTGACCTTGAGTCATTTTAAATGCAAGTCTTCATTAGTAATAAATGTAAGTCATAATCTGAATTTATTTTGCTAGCAAGGAATATCTTGTCCGCAATGAATTACCTAAAGGTGTACTAACACTACGTGAACCCTACAAACATCACAAATAGGGTTCAACATATTTATAGTCTGTCATCCTGTGTCCACTAACATGGTAGTCTTCATTAGCAATTAAACTTAAAGTCAAAATCTGAATCGATTTTGCCAGCAAAGAAATATCTTGTCCGCAATGCGTTACCCCAATTTCTGTCATGAATGCAAAAACCTTCTTGAACTTGAAGTCATTACTTGTCAAATGACCCTGCCTCTAAGTTTCATCATTACAAGTCAATAATCACCCTCATCATAATCACACAAATAAGCAGTTGATATATTTGTCGGGGACCCTCTCGAAGAAATACCTCACATCACTTAACCCTCAACTCCTGTCATTCTATGAAACCTCACTAGTATTACAGCCCTATCACAAAATTCCTTCATTACAAGCGGCAATTAACCTTACCCTAATCCCACAATTAGATGCCAACAAATTAGTCCGTGAACTCTGACCCTCGGCGGGCTCGTAAACGCGCCTAGCAGTCGTGGATCGGCAGCGGGACCGGATGAATGGGCTGATTGGAGATGACGGGGCATAACACATCCCACGTGCGATTCACATCTCGCTAATCAAGTGTTGCATGTTTGTGTATAGCTTCCGTCTTGTGGGGTTAATTCCTTGTTGCATACATACATAGATGTACAAGTACATTGTACATCATGATTATGATCGTGCGTTGGACGAGCCTTTACAAACTATATTTTACTTGAAATTTGTTAATGCTCTTTCTCGAGTAAATCATGATTATGATGTGTTGGAAGAGCCTTTAAAGACTGAAAAGGTATTTTGCTTATTAAAATGTTTAAAGGGATCTAGTAACTTTGTTGAGATGTGCAAAAACTGATGAATGGTTGATGCAATGTATACTGTTGTTATCTCATATGTCCTCAGGGTATTGTGTGAAAATTTCAGGTCAAATGGACAATGTATGGCCAAGTAATGAGCGAAAATGCAAAGTGATATTGGGTGATATTCACCAACTCACTGCATTCACTTTGTACAGGGATGAAAATCTCGCCCGGAGATTTTCTTATCTAAATACTTCAATCATACATATCTTTGTAATGAAAGGGAAATTTGAAAAACCGAAAGCTGTCCCATAATTTTATTGTTAATACGAATACAACAAGGTATAAAGGAACCGCTAGAATTACAATTTTATTTTGAGGATTTGGACAATGTTACTTAGTCCCTTTAAATGCTTTTTTCTCAAACTTGTTACAGTAAAACCTGTGCAACATAGTGGTCATTGTAGACAGGTGACCTCTATAGAAAGGTTCCATAACACTATTTTTCTCTGAAGGGCATCATTTTCAGTGGCCACTATAAGCAGGTTGGCTGCTACAGACTGGTGGCCACTAAGACAAGTTTGACTGTATGATATTTTGCTTTTGTTTGCTTATAATACCTTCATGGTTCTTTAGATTGTTAAGATTGTGAAAATATATATTTTTACGACTCCTACATTCTAACTATTGTTTGAATATTCAATCTGCATTCTATGTTCATCATATCATAGGCCTTCATGAATTAAAAAGTTTTGTTCTTAAATTAAAAAATGGAAAGAAGTGTACCATACTTTAAAATGTTGATTAAAATAGTATAGTTTACTCCGTGTCATGACAAAAACATTGCTGTATTCCTCATTATCAGTTGATTTACATGTATTTGAAAATAACTAGTTCAATAAGAGTCTAATAATAAGTATTGAGCTCAGCAGTGCAAAGAAATATGATGCACTGTGAGCTTTATTGGAATTTCCATGCAAGAGAAGCCATGCTTGACAATTAAAATGAAGAACAATTTCATGCTCATTTCTGAATATCTACTTAAATCTACTTATTTTTAGTTGACAAAGGAGATTCACATTTGAACAATTATAGCACATTAGCACTCAATATAATAATATACAGTATAACATGTATAGAGCCCCATGTGCCCTATTCAGAGGCGCATTATAACCCTTGGTCATCAGGTATGTCAGTTCAAACCATCTTATGCACAATCTCAACTTCCAGGGGAGCATACTAGCCCAAGCTGCCCTACTATATAGGGTGCTACAGCCTACAGGCTAATTTAACACCAGACCAAGTGCTCATTTATCCCCCAGAATGCATACAAATTATTGTCGTTCATCAGGTAAATAAAATTAAAAAATCAATTGATAGAAATATGGTTTTGCATTCAAAACAAAGTTTTAAAAAACACAGAAAATGTACTTGCTCGTATATTTCTAGATGCAATTTACACATTTTATTGAACTTAATTGAAATTCGATAGAACTCTGGTAGTTGAGTAGAAATGTTAGTTGCCAAATAGGGCAACCAAACTTGACTATTCATGAAATGTAACATCAATTTTAACTTGCCCCGGGCAATTTAGCAATTGCTAACTAGTGTCAAGACCTGTCAAATATAATTGACTATTAAATGACTATGAAAACAACTACATGTACATACATTAAAAGTGAATTCAGAGAAAGTGATTCATAGGTAGAGGAATTAAGGCATGTCCCCTGCGTTATGTTCTGACATCGTGACACACACAGAGAGCCTCATAACGGCCCGGTCGCATATCACCGGATAGCGTATAAAGCCGTAAACGGATGCCCCACGAATCTATAGACAATTTGCAAAATAAAATTATCCGATGCTAAAAGTCGTTCCCATCGCTTCATGCACAAAACATTCCGGCAGATAGAAACAACGTACATTACCTGACAAGTAACGGACGGGACAAGAAACGCTTCAGGCATTCGTTCATGCTATCCAATGATATGTGACTGGGCCTTTAAGGAATGAAGGCATGTCCCCTGCGTTATGTTCTGACATCGTGTCACACACACACAGAGCCTCATAAACCATCCGGAGTGATTAAGCATGTCACTGTCCATGCATCAAGGATCAACATTGACATACCTATGTCTGTATGTGCAATGGGGTAGCGTAGTTGGACTGATTGGGTGGGGGGTGCGAATCATTGGGGGCTTACACCTTATTTATTTCATTAATTTGTCCTAGATTTCCCCCGCATGTTTGTTATTGCTTTTGTCAAATTGTTGGGAGGGGCACTTGCCTCAGCCCCCCCCCCCACCCGCAATAGCTACGCCACTGTTTGTATGCATGTCTAGCCTAAAAGCATTGTTCACAGTTGCAAGTTAATTATAGGCGTTACTCATGATACAAATTAAAGAGTAATACAGAATAATAGAGAGATAAGTCATCCTTTTTCCTAGCACAGCTAAGAACTAACTAAGAACATATAACATTGAAACTTAAAAGACAAGAAAAAGTGATTCACAGGAAGAACGTGTGCATTATGTCCTTTCATGTTCTAAAGGCCCAGTCACATATCACCGGATAGCGTAAACGGATGCCCGATGGAGGGAGAGTAAAATTCTTGATCCTTTTGTCTTCGTTCGTCTGCATTTCTTGTCCGTTCCTTGTCAGGCGATGTACGGTGTTCTACCCGGCAAGATGTAATCAGTGTATGAAGCAATGGACACAAATTTTGCAAATTTTCTATTCGTCGGGCATCCGTTTACGCTATCCAGTGATACGTGACTGGGCCTTCCCTTCCACACCACAGGAAGTCTTACTAAGAATACATACAGTATAATGTTGTGTATGTCGCAAACTGCACCTTACAAACCATTAACAGCGCCATGTCATCCTTCACATATAAAGCATTAGCATTGACGTACCAAAGATTAGGCTAATAGGCTTCCTTCATGGCTAAGTTAATTATTTTTTTCCCAAGGCCTGTGATTTTTTAACCCATTCATGCAGGACTCGTCACAGAAATATTAAGACATTGGGTTTGAAAGGATCATTTGAGACTATAAACTAACTCAAAGAAGACATTCTTAATTCAGTACCATGTGCGCCCACAAGTTTGCCTGGTTGGAATGCTCCCCAGGGAGTGGAAAACGTGCACCTTGTGTGCTGGATTGATTACAGAATACACAGCGCTTAGAGATGATTATCAGGCGTGATAGGCGCTATATACATGTAAATCTAGTATATTATTATTATTTGTATAACATGCATTCTCCATAGAACAACACTAAATCCACCCCACACTACACAATCTGATTCGATCAGACCAAGGAGGTATTAAAAAGAATAACAAACAACTGCATATCTGAACTTTCAAAAAAGATGTGCATATTTAAAGGCCCGGTCACATATCACTGTATAGCTTTAAAACGGATGCCTGACGAATTGAAAATTTGTGAAATCAAATTAACGTGGGAATTGCATCACTGCTAATGTTTCCTGAAATAGGCAAATGTGTTAAATTTTTGTCCCATACAAGGCTATTAAGATTAAGAGTGTCTATTCTAAATATGTGACCGGCTATAGCAAAACCCTGCACTTGTCTGTAAAAAATAAAAATGTAGATTTTCCCACCATTAGAAAGGCCTTATCACAAGCTTTCATTTGATGCTTTGTTCCAACTAATTGGTCAATAATTGGTGAAGATATGATTGCTTCAATTTTACAATCATAGGTCTTTTACACACATTGTGTGAACTTAAAATTTCAATTCCTTCAAAACATGAATTACCCACAAGTGCCAGGTTTTGCTATTACCGGTCACATATGTCGGCACCAGAAACTCACTTCCCTCCCGGACCCATCATTACCACCATTATTAATGAGGACCAAGGGATTAATGTCCCATAATATCTTGGAACTTTATTTCAATTTTCAATTTATTTCAATTTTCACTGTGAAGCGCTTAGAGATGATTATCAATCATATTAGGCGTTATATAAATCGAGCATATTATTATTTTATTATCGTTATCTTGATAAAAGAGAGGTCAACATACAGTCAAACCTGTGTACAGTGACCACCAAAGAAGAAACAATAAAAGTGGCCACTGTAGGCAGGTGACCTCTATAGACAGGTTCATAGTAAACCTGTGTATAGTGGCCACCTACAGAGGAAAAAAGGAAAAGTGGCCACTGTAGGTAGGTGTCCTATATAAACAGGTTCTATAACATTGTTTTCTCTGCAGGGGGACACTATTGGTGGCCACTACAGGCAAGTTGGCTGCTATAGACAGGTGGCCACTATGACAGGTTTGACTATATTGATATGAAGAGTCAGGACTTTGTATGATGTGAAAAGATGAATATTAGCAGGTCTACTTCTGTACGTTGTGCCTCTATGTTTAAATAGGTTTTTTTTTCTTGGAAGGGGAAAGGGTGAAGGGGGCTTGATAACTCAAGTGCCAGAATCACTTTTAATCACTATTTCTGTTGAAAATTCACTTTGACTCAGATGAGTCTAATGTCTCAAGTTCCTTACAAAAAATGTCTTGCTAAGCGCCTTCCACGCTAATAAAGAAGACAGTCCACATGACCATGGACACTAACTAGCTTTCTTTGTTAGGGGGATTCAAAAATTAAACCTATAATATGATTCAACATTAAACTAATTACCAACAACTAACCACGCCATCACAGTTAATATGGGCTGGCTGTACTATTAGACCGACCTTGAAGATCCATGATAGCTCAACGCTCAAGACAAAATTTAATTTTTAATACTCGATCTTCCCCCCAGCAAGAGACCTTTGGTAGGCGAGTTCCCCTTGTCTCCACTAGTTTGGGATGTGATGATCTGTGGTTAGGTTATAACACTCATCACGAATTATAATGTAATCCACCAACGATGCCCCAGCAAGAGATTTTTTTTGCTGGGGGAAAATCACTTGTTTTCTAGTTGGCGAAGTTTGAAAGTTCACGGCGATAAAGGATTCAAATTATGCAAGAAAAAATAATTGCTTTGTAGTCTAGCTCTAAGTCTCATTTCATTCATACTCTGAATGGAGAATTACAAAAAAAGAAGCAATATGAAAGAGAGGTGTGATGGTGGTAAGGAACTTCTTTAGGCAGTGCGCACAAACTTAGCCCAATTAAAAATGGAGAAACTTGATGATCTTTAAAGCAATGAAGGTAGAAAATATTATTAATTTGACATGCAAGAATGACAATATGACGTTGCCAATTTGTGACGAGGAGCAGTGGGTTAAACAGTGAAGACAGTGATGCTATGCAGCCCTGTGGTATTGTGCCTCACGCTGGGAGAACAAGTTGTGGGTCACACACACACACACACACACGCACCCCGTTCACATTGCTAACCCACATTTAAACCAGTTCTACTTCTCATAAAATGGTCCAACCAGGGAGCTGGTACTAGACTGGTACCTCACTGGTCCAACATTAGACCATACATACTCTGAGGTAACTTGTACATGGTCCAGGTGTAGTGATGATGATGGTACAGGACTAGTGAACTTCAGTTTGAACTTTGAAAACAAACAAAAAGTTAGACCAAACAAAAAGTTAGACCATATAGTTGTAGACGTCTTTCTCCTGAAGACGATCAGTACAGTCATGCCCAAATATTGAAACCTCCAGATATGAAAGGAGAGGAGAGCATGGACCCAAAGCGTCCCTCTGCCCGTGAATTGCACGCGCCCTCTCCATGGGGGCCCCACCAGACGCGAGCCCCTCGCACGGCTCGGCAAGGCGCAAATTGGGTTAAGTATAAACCTTCCGGAAGTTATTACTACGGTGATGCACAACAAAGAGGAGTTTTGGCGGGTACTTTGTGTATTATATGCTTTTACTGTCATTTCTAATATTTGACCCACAGTCACCCACAAGTATGGATGATCTTATAGTAAAAATCTTCTGTAAGGTATTTCCTGGCTCCATGTGGTTCGCATGAGACTATAATGTAAAAATTGGCTTATTTTATTAATTTTATCAAATTTTCCTGCAATGTCTTATTTATACTGACATACTCAGTTGATGGGATGATCAGAGTAAATACCTACAGTAGTCCAAGGGTAATACAACTTGTATAATTGTACTTTTTTTCTCATAAATAAAGCAATTTCTTATACTAAACTAACCCACTAATTGAGTTAATAACTAAAACATTCTATGCAACATTTTTGTCTAGATGTATTAAAATAGAATTCTACAAAAAATTGCAGTATTCTATCAGATTTTACAACCATTTCTACTGACCAACTCACTCATTTTCTTTTGAAATGCTGTCAGATCAGATTAGTTTTCACTCAGAATAAGTCATAGGGTTCACATTTTATACCATATCAAATTTACACTTGAAATTGAGTTGAAATGAATTATAGGCTGATTCATAATTTATTATTGAACTTTGTGGTCATGATAATAATATCAAAACACCTTTACAAGAAGTTCCAATTTGCGTTTTAATAGAAAATGTGGCCTACCCTTGTCCAAGTTCAAACAAAAGTGTGGGGGGGGGGGTACTTTTATAACAATCATATTAACTAATTCTGAATGGTGAATTGTCATAATCATGATAATAATGTAGATCCGGATGCTAGATGAACACAATATACTTTGATTAAAGATTAAAGTGATCCATTAGCTCTGTCAAATTCAACCATAATCACTTTGAGCTTTCGCATTCCTCTTATATACCTTGTTGTTTGGCTTATATGATAACAGAAGAATGAATGGGTTTAGAAATTCATACAAAATATCTCCCTAATTAAGGGGAAATATGTGACTGCATTGAAAATACAAAATCAATGGGCAGTAGTTGATAAAAGCTGACAGAAATTGTCACCATGTTTTCTATGAAACTGTCACACATCACTCAGAAGACTATTACAATGAAAACATAATATTGGTATACAACTGAAGTCTCATATCACTTTTTTTTGGGAAAATATATATAAAGTTAATACACTCGCACTTGCCCGCTTGCCCGGGGCAAGTAAAAATTGGTGTTGGGCAAGTGAAATGTCATAAATTGTCTGGTTTACTTGCCCGATCAGGCAACTAAATAATTGTTCAACTATAAGAGAACAATGCAATTTCTTACATCTAAATCTCGTCAAGAAGTAAGAGGGCAAGTTAATTTTTATAATGGGGCAAGTGAACCTTCAAAATGTATGATTTTACATACCCGAAAGGGCCAGTAGAGAAAAAAGTTAGTGTGGAGGCTTGGTTAATAGATCACTTTAATGACAAACCATGAATAGATGCCACTAAAGACAGACATGCTGATATAAGCAAACACAAAACATGAAGAGCACATTTCCAAATTCCAAGTATTTCCAATAATATAAAACTAACCAGACTTGTGGTAAAACACCACAAAGCCGCGAGCATTGACCCAGAATATAGTGGTTCAGTAAATACAAATCATAAAGCCGATGGCAAGTCCGCTTTGCACAAAAAAAGAACGACTAAAGGTTATATTTATCCCTTTTTTTGCATACAAATCATAGTTCTTTTCATTATAATTACTGATACTGAGAATTTATGAATGAAATGTACACATAAAAATATGCACATTTTAAACAAATACATGTATCTCATAAAGACTTGATCACTAAAATCACGGATACTGAGAATATGAAATGTACACATTAAGATATATGCACATTGAACAAATTTCTCATACAGACTCGACCACCAAGATCCAAAGAAACAAAATCACACAAACTAGTACAAATGTTGTATTCAGTCTCATTATAATCGTAAGGGAAGTTGAACAAATCTAGTTATAATACAGTCAAACCTGTCTTAGTGGCCATCTGTCTATAGCAGCCAACCTGCTTATAGTGGCCACTAAACATGATCCCCTGCAGAGAAAAACAATGGAATGAACCTGTCTATAGAGGTCACCTGTCTACAGTGGCCACTTTTCTTACTTCCGTTCGGTGGTCACTACACACAGGTTTGACTGACATACATATATTATGCAAGGCTCAATGTTATCTCAAGCCAGCCAGGGGCCAATGAATATTAGCTTATACCAACCAAAATGTCATGAAATCTCAAATCTTACTTATAAATCTGATGGGCAACCAAAATATTACAGGCTTGTAAATGATTGTCTATGTTCTTGGGCCACCAGATTCAGATTGCAAGCCGATGCAATTTTTTTGGTATTGATTTTACGGGGCTAAAAGGGAAAATAGTTAGATTTCTAGGTAGTTCTTTGACGGGAGTCCTGAACAACAGGATGTCAAGAAGAGGCTCAAAACAAAATAAACATTTTTTTTTAGATAGGTCAATGCACTCATTGATAGTAACTTATAAGTCAAATTTTCCTAAATATACATATATCTTGCGTAAATCATGCTACATGAACACTCACCATCTTCCTCTACAAAGTGCAATAACACTTGGTCGTACATGAAACTATACCTTGATTTATTGTATAGCTCCATGGGTATAATTTCATTCTTTTCCAAAAACCTCCCGCAGTTTTTCCCCTGTACTCCACCGAGAGTCTCTTGGCTCAGGTCTAGTCTAAATGACAAGCTGGGTAACTTTTTCCCAACTGAGTCTGTTTACACGTTATAACTTACAATCATTCTTGTAAAATATCTGTAATTCAGCCTTATGGCTGCAAGAGATATTATTTCAACAAAACCTTTTCAATTTTACAAAGTGAAACAAATTCTGAGCCATCGTGATGCTCGACCTAACTTTTTTTTTTTAATAGTACAGTTTTGGTTCAGAGAGCACTTCAAGAAGTAATTTTTGTGTTATGTAATGAAAGACTAAAATTTGATAAGCAAACAGTTTACAAGACAGAATAAACTTTTATTTTATTTTGATCAATAATAGGTTCAGAAACGGCAGAAATATCTGGGGCCCAACTTTAATAGAACTTGCTTGGAAGCAAGGCTATTCGATGTCGGAGGAGAAAGCAGCCTCACACTGTTAGGGCCAGCTGCGTTCGCGTGCCCAATAAGACCTCAGCGGGTGCCCACTGTGGTGCCCTGGGTTGAGAGGATACTATTGATGTGCTTGTTAAGGACTTCATGTTATGAAACGTACTTGAGTTTCATGGTACAACTAGACGACCAAGACTGTATTTAAAGAAAGTATTGATGTGCTTGTTAGAGACTCGGAGAGTTTGCATACCCAATAAGACAGACCCCGCTGCACTGTGGTGCCCTGCATGGTAGAGAGGATATCATTGATGGACAACTTTATAGAGACTTCATGTTCTCAAGCTACTTGATTTTTTTTTGTGTATTATTTTGATGCTGAATATACTTAAGTTTTGTAGTACTACAACTAAAACTGTCTAAACAAGGTGTTGATGAGCTTGTTTAATAGAGACTCATGTTCTCAAACGTACCTGAGTTTCTCAGTACATCTATACAACTAAAACTGTGTAAAGAAGGCGTTGATGTGCTTGTCAGGGGCTTCATATTCACAAATGTACATGAGTTTTACAGTACAACTGTGTTCTCAAAAGTACTTTAGTTTTGAAGTACGACTACGACAACTAAACTGTCTTATTGTGCTTCTGATATACTTCACATTCTCAAATGTACAAGTTAATTTTGTAGTACCAATATAAGACTCTATAAAGTAGGTCTTGATGCACTTGTGATAAAGACTTAATGATCTCAAACATACTTTATTTTGTAGTAATAAATTTGCAGCTGATCTGGTACATAAAAAAGATCTTGGTGTACTTTTGATACAGGGAAAAAATTAATATTTATTTTTCGTGGTCTACTTTTCAAGTTAGCCTAAAATATAAAAATAACACTGTTTTGCATTGAACTCTATATATGCAAATTTATGGGGGCTCTTTTATTCATTTTGTGGCGAATTCGCCCAGAGCCCCAGTGTATTTGTTCACTGTTTTTGATATGCTTGTGATATCACACTTAAAGGGACTTAGTAACATTGTCCAAATCCTCAAAATAAAATTCTAATTCTAGCGGTTCCCTTATACCTTGTTGTATTCGTATTAACAATAAAATCATGGGACAGGTTTCGGTTTTTCAAATTTCCCTTTCGTTACAAAGATATGTATGATTGAAGTATTCAGATAAGAAAAACTTTTTCTTCCGTGTACAAAATGAGTGCAGTGAGTTACTGAATATCACTTTGCATTTTCGCTCATTACTTGGCCATACAATGTCCATTTGACTTGAAATTTTCACACAATACCCTGTGGACATATGAGATAACAACAATATACATTGCACCAACTATTCATCACTTTTTGCACATGTCAACAAAGTTACTAGATCCCTTTAATGCTGATGTTCTCAATTGTACTTTAGTTGATGTAGATCTGATATGACCTTTAATGTTTGTGCTTGTTACTGACTTCAAATGAAAAGTAAAAGTACTTAAATAGTTTTAATAGTTTATTGTATTTATTGTAATAGGGCACTTTTTGCAATGTGAAATCAAACATATCATTAAAAAGAAACATATATGTGTTGTTAAATATATCCCGGAGAAATCCCCTTTCCTTTGTTCCTTTTCATTTATATTATATATTTAATAATAATAATTTCTGGTCAGTTCCTCTATATGTTTGAATTAGTTAAATATATTTCAATTTATTATGATATTAGAGAATGCTATTAAGTAATCAGGTATTTGTAATCCAAAATAATTATATTTCGTTTGAAACCTCAAATATCTCAACAATGCACTATTGCATTGGAATTTATTTGGAAAGCATTTGTTTAAAGCCTTTCAATATATTTATTTTTAAAATAATGTTCAACCATGAAAAGAAAAATGTTTTAGGGTGCAATATTTAGAAATCGGGTATTTTGTCATTCCAACAATTTAAAGTATTGTTACAATGCACCACAATACAGGAAATTAAATTGAAAGTGTTGTTCCGCTTCAAACAGCAACAAACAATAACTCAGGCTAATAGACCACAGTGGAATGATCATGATCATATTGTTGAAAAACAAATATCGGAAATGTATGGAAGTTTTTATTGGTTTTATTAAACATTCTTTGATTAATGTTTTATGTTCTTGGATATGTATGGAAGTTTCGTTCTGTTTTAACATTCTTTGATGAATGCAGTATGTTTTTATAAACATTTGCAACCTCAGCATGCAAAATATTCTTTAGAAACATCTGATTATTTTGTTTTGTTTTGCAAATACATGTACATCTGTTTTAGATGTTGTGTCATGTGATAATTTCAAACATTCCGATGCACTTACTCATTGAGTGATTTCAAGTTCGGTGTTTAACGCTGGTGTTAGTGTTTAATAAACACTAACACCGGCCTAAACACCGAACTTGAACTCTTGCAGTGTTAGGAGTTGACCTCTGGAATTTTGCAACTTCCGGTGGCTGGTGTTGTAATTTTATGGAAATGTCGTCTGCTTGAACTGAGCTTCATGGCTGGTGTTAAGGATTTGCGTACAAATTTCCCATTCACTAACACTAGCCCCTAGGGATTTAAGAAATGGTGATTTCAAGTTCGGTGTTAGTGCAGTGTTAGAGCAGAAGTATGTATACGATGAATTCATAATTGATTAGAATTAATGGAACGATTAATGAACCAATTAATTCGAAGACGGTTTTGAGATAGTCAGCTTGGGTTGACGATCCAACTAAAAATAAACCAAGATAAAGAAAAAACAATTAGGCAATTAAACAAAGTAATGCTAGAGTGTATAACACAAAAAATAACGGAAAATTTAGATTTTTTTCTTTCCAATAGTCGTACTAGTAGTAGAAGAAGAAGTAGTATAGTTCTAAAGTAGTAGATTGTGGTATATTTTAAAAATGTATCATTAATAATGTAATCAAATTGACCCTCGTTCATTTGTCAAGTGACCGCCACCAGCCCCCCCCCCCCCCCCCCTCTTTCCCCGCCGCCAATGATTTAGTGTGAACGTCAAATCAATGAATTAATCATAACGTAGGCTAGTTCGATCTTAATTTAGAATATGATTGAATACTTGTGTTTGCAAATATCGATAACACACGGTCTATAAAGTACCTAGATTTACCGTCTTCTTGAAGGGTTATTATTTTTGTAAGCCAATAGTGATACATTTATTGGGGATACATTAATTATTAAGATCAATAAACAACCAATACGAGTCTGATCTTGAGTCTAATTTATGGTAATTAATTAGGTCATATGGTAATTACACGTACGCCAAAATAACATAAACAAACAACGTAATAGCTATATTATAGACTTCGCTTCGCCTTCGCTTCGGCATGTACTTCTCCAAGACCAAGTGGATTTTTATTTTACACAGACTTCAATCATAGTTAAATACCATCACCAGCTTGCTGAAAATAGATGTAGCCTCTGACATGGACCTGTCCTGTGCTGTGTCCATCCTTTTCTGTGTAACTGTAAGTCATAATAATTAATATAATATGTCAAACTCAGTCAAGCTAGTATTAGTATTTGTAGTAACATGTAGATCATAGAAATTTAGAATAGATGTGTTAACTCGTTAATTGGCCAGAACTAGCAGTTCAAGTTAATACTATTAATATTTTGTACTTACTTACTAATACTTATCTTTTTCTAGTACTATCTAGAGTAGATGTAGTAGCCTAGTCTACTAGTTCTAGACTATAGGCATAGTCCTAGGAAGTAGGAGAACTAGTTAGTCAAGAGCTGACAGGCCGGATAGGCCTACTGTACTACTCTCTAGATATGTCTTAAGCATAGCATATACCCCTGGCCCCTGGCCTGGGGCTAAGGCTAAGGCTAAGCTAAGTCTAAGATCGAGTACATTACGTTTCACCCAAGTTATAACCGCTTCTCAGGCCTGAGGAGAGGTTGAGAGATTCGTGCCTCTAGTAGAATTTTATCACCGTTTACACCGTTCTTATCGGTTTACTGCGTGTAACCGGAGGAGATTATCTCTATAATACCACTAGGTCTCGGGGGGGCAGTTAACAGGGCATGGAATGTTGACGAAAGCTATTAAAATGGTCGAGTTGATTTCCACCGTGGTGGAGATCACGGCTAACTTAGTGAAACGTAATGAAGTTTAAGGCTAACAATTTAGCAATAGCATCATCCTAGCCTATTATTAAGACTAATAATCCTTACTTAGCCTAGCCTAGCTAGGGCTAGGCTAAGCATAATTAAAGACTTCACTCAGTCTTAGACTTAGTGTTTTAGGCAGCCATAAAGCAAACATTCGTCTATGTTTATTCCACTTGCACTGCACTGACTGACGCTATTACAAATCGGTCTTGACTAGACTGCTCTAGTTCTATATATTGGTACTGTAGTGATATCATGCATGCTGCATGGAATATTGCTTAATTATTCATGTAATTATTATATTATATAATATGATGACGTCATAATGAAGGTAAATTGAGCATTCCCATTGGTTGATTACCGATGCTTAATCCGGTATAATCAATGGTAAAGTTATAATACATATGTATTATAACTTTTCAGTATGTACAAACTGACCATAGAGAGCCAAACGAGCTGCGCAGGGGATTGCCTTGGAGTGCGTAATGTGCTCTTGTGCGCTTGTTCTTGAATGGGAAAAATGCGCAGAGCGCGCAATTATTTCTAATACGCGCTGGCACTTAACACAGTACGCAGGGCCGACAATGGCTGGAGAGAACACTCACAATTTGAGCAAGGTCAATTTGGGTTTATCAACATGATAACCATATCAGTTCCTCAAAATAATCATATTATATAACAAATAGTACATGCTTCTTGTCGTTAAATATTCCACAATAGACACCTCTACATTTTTCATTTCTCTCGTGCGATTATATTGCACTCGGCCTGCGGCCTCGATGCAATATAATCGCTCTCGAGAAATTAAAAATGTATCGTTGTCTATTCTGGTATATTCAACTCCAAACCATGCACTATTTGTATAATAGTTCGACCGTGCTTGCCTGGCTTCGCCTGGGCATAGGCCCAGTATGGCAGTAGGCCTAGACCTAGTCAGAAATAAACTGGACTAAACTAGATAAGACTAGTCTATATAGCTAGATATAGACAAGGCCTTTTTTGCAACTTCCTGGCCGGTTTAATAACAAATATATAAAAAATAAAATAAAATGTTTCGGAGGGTAATCGACCGAGAAAAAGTCATACCGTATAGCAAGGGGTTGCAATACCGAACGGGTTGTATTACCGTACATGCAAATTCCAATAGGAAAAACGTTCGAATTTTGAAAGTTGAATTTGAAAGTCGGCATTAACGGAGGATAATAAATGGATGTTTAGCAAACATTTTCCACCATTTCCCGAAGAAAATAAGCGCCCTGAGGCGTTATACGCGCGTTTTGCCGCGCACCAGTGGCAGCGCGCAAGTCAATGACATTCCCATGCAAAACATTCACGTTTGGTGCGTCCGGTTAATACAACCCGGTTTGTGCGCTACAAAAAATTCTGCTTCTTGAAAGGGTGCCGTAAAAGTTCAATTTGCGTAAGTTTGCCGCTTTTTTCTACGAAATAAGTTATCAATTCTTTATCTTGAGAATATATAGATCACTTATTTGTGTTTTATTCATATCTCTGTTCTTCATGTTGATCGTTGTCATGGCGTAAAGAAATGGTATCCGGTAATAGGACCCAATACCATACCAACTACTTCGGTAGTCAAGTAGCTAGCTCCGTGTGTCAAATAATTAAATTAAAATAATTGATTGATTGATTGATTGATTGATTGACGGTTGATTGATTGATTGATCGATTGGTAGATTGACCCGATTAATTCACCATAATTATAAATTATTTAATTCAATCATTGTTTTATTAACTCACTATAATTACTGATCACTCACTCATTGATTGGTTGATTGATTGTTAGATTAAATGATTGATGGATAGATTGACCCGATTCATTAACTAGTATCATTATAAATTATTTAATTAAATCATTGTTTTATTAACTCACTGATCACTCACTCACTCACTCATGCATGCACATGCAACGCCGTTAACGGCCACGAGCAGACTAAGAACGCCGCAACTTATGGCGTAATGCGTAGTGAATGTTCCGCTGCGTATAGCACTGTTCAGCTGCAAATCAATATTTGTCAAAATTCGCGCATGACACTCGTGACACGTCTTTAGAATTATTCTAATAACAAAAGAAATAATGCAAATGGTATGATTTTACATTTACTAACTGACAGAACTGCATATTATCGTCTCAGATTACCCTGAATTATGAACAGCAGTATCATAAACGTAATGATTGAAATGATTTGAAAAAGGGTTTCGGCATTTTCGTCGGCATTTTAAACCATTTTTGTTCTTTTTCGCTGGTGTTAGGGCGGTGTTTAGATATCGATAGCACTATCGGTATCGGTTCTCTCAAACCGAACAGCTGATTTTGAGCTCGATTTAAGCAGCTCTTGGAGTAACACCACTCTAACACCAGCCCAACACCGAACTTGAAATCACTCAATGTCTTCATGACTTCCTTCTTGTCAGTACATGTCTTGAAAGCATAACTTTAATAATATTTTTAAAACTTTTTTTAAAGGGATCTAGTAACTTTGTTGAGATGTCCTCAGGGTATTGTGTGAAAATTTCAGGTCAAATGGACAATGTATGGCCAAGTAATGAGCGAAAATGCAAAGTGATATTGGGTGATATTCACCAACTCACTGCATTCACTTTGTACAGGGATGAAAATCTCGCCCGGAGATTTTCTTATCTAAATACTTCAATCATACATATCTTTGTAATGAAAGGGAAATTTGAAAAACCGAAAGCTGTCCCATGATTTTATTGTTAATACGAATACAACAAGGTATAAAGGAACCGCTAGAATTACAATTTTATTTTGAGGATTTGGACAATGTTACTAAGTCCCTTTAAGGGATCTAGTACAGTAACATTGTTATAATCCTCAAAGTTTACTTGGAACCCTAGCGGTTCTCATATTCACATACCTCATTGTATTCATATTACCAATAGAAGCATGGAACAGCTTTTGTTTTTCCAAATTTCCCTTCCATTATAAAGATAAGTAACATATGATTGAAGTGTACAGCTATATAATTATCTACTGGAACTGTATAAAAAGTCAGTGCAATGTGTTAGTGAATATCACTTTGCATGTTTGCTCAATTACTTGCCTATACTCGGTCATATGACATTAATTTACCATAGAATTTTCACACACATCTCAGTGGACATATCAGACTACCGAAATACACATTTTATCAACCCTTCTTCAATTTTTGCACACGAGGACAAAGATAATAGATCCATTTAGAAATATGGCAATTCAAATCTTTTTACACAACTATGTTTTGTTATATTTGATGAGTAAATGGCAAATCTAGGTCATTTAATCGTCTTGCCTTGGACATCATTTCTTATTGTTTATTCAAGTCATCATACCTGTTAAAATTCAACCATTGTGTACACAAAAACAATGATCAAAGCAAACAGACTATGTCATCAAATTGAAGCTTAATTCAAACAGTGTGCTTGTAGTATAAAGGATACTACTCAAAATAACACAGTCACTGGTATTCTAAAAATATCCTTGGTATCAACCTATACCATTAACATTTTCATATGATCTGCTAATTCAAGACTTTGTATTGATCTATTTAGTGGTGGCCTGTTAAAAAATTATCTACACTTATCAACTATTGTAATTGGTCGACCCAAACTAAGGAAGAAAGATGAACTTTTAAACAGTTTGTTAATACGACTGTTACATTTAGTAACCAAGTCGAGCAAGTACAAATGTTGATAGCCCATTTAGTGAACTTTTGTTGTAACCATAAAGACATCAATTACAAATGTATTACCCTACTTGCGCTAGATATTTATCTTTTCCTTGTGGTTCAAGTCCGGCAAGTCAAATCAAAGCCTCTTAAATTTTAGTAGCCCAAACCTAGATCTACTCACCCAAAGCAAAGAAAACTGTCTGCCATTTTTTGGTTGCCCAATCAGGCAAGTTAAATTAAACATTAAAGGAATTTTAGTGGCCCAAAGTTAATTTTGATGGCCCCTGGCCAGCAGGCCAGAGTAAATTTTGAGCCCAGCATCCTACTTCAGTAAAGAGAGTGAAAATATTGAACTATGAAATATATTTCTTTCAAGATGATATTCATGGACATTGGACAGCCGAAATGTACCTTTTAAACTAAGTTCATTCATAATCTTGTCCTGAATAAATAATACAGGATGGTAACATATTATATGTGGAATAATAATAACCAGAGCATAGGAAGTCTAACAGACAGTAACTAGTAAGTTCCATAATTCATCAAACAGATTTGTATAGTGACAAGAAAAGTGGCCACTGGAAACAGCAGATTCTATTACATTTGTTTCTTTAACCCGTTCCCTACTAGATACTGCAATTCTCGTAGAGTTAATACAGAACCCACCAGGTTCCTGTAAGCAAATGGGTTTACAGAAAGCGGTCACCTTTGATGGCCACTATACTGTAAATACATGTAGGCATGCTGGTTGCTATAGACAGGTGGCTGGCACGGGCCACTAAGACAGGTTTGACTACAGATATACATGTAGTCAAACCTGTGTATAGTGACAACCTATGGGAGGCAAGAAAAGTGGCCACTGTAGAAAGGTGGCCTCTATAGGCAGGTTCCATAACCTTGTTTTTCAAAGAAAGGGGGTAATTTTTGGTGGCCACATACTGTAAGAAGGCATGTTGGTTGCTATAGACAGGTGGCCGGCACTGGCTGCTAAAGACAGGTTTGACTACAGATGTATACATAGAACCCAAACTTTCTCACATTACATGAAGTATATAAAACCCCTTCTTAATTGGGAAAAAATAAACCTCACCTCGATGTTACTCGAGCGGCTTGTGGATAAGAAACAGTAGGGGGTCAGGTCGTAAAACACGCGGCGAGCCTTCGGACCGATTCTTAATCTAGCATCCGCAAAATCCTCACTCGGGTAGGTTACCATAACAACCGCACCTCCCTCATCATGCGAACAGCTGGGGCGACACGGAGTATCGGCGCGCGCTGTGTTTTTGTTCACGGCCATGACGTCTTCTACCCGGGTAACGTTCCGCACGCGTCTTAATAGACGGTTTATCAGGATGTCATCCGGATGTCGTCAGGACGTTACCGCGCTATCACCCTGACCCGACTAGGGTGAATCTCACCCCGATGATGTTGTCCTGATGTTATCCCGATTGGAGCTTCTTAATAGAAACGGTGTAGGAGCTCATCCGGACAACATCAGGACGTCACCGCGACTATTTTTTTTGATTAAGAAGGGGTTTTAGATAACTGTATAAAAGACCCTCTTTTAGTGAAAAGGAAACTAAAATCCTCTTTGGCAGAGTTAATAAGCCCTTGTCACACATCACCCGATAGCGTTAACTGACGCCCGGGGCGAGAAAAATTTCTCAATCCGTTTGTCTCTGTTCATATGCGTTTCTTGTCCGTTTTGTGTTCGGCGGGTGTGTTCCTTGTCAGGCGATGTCTGTTCTTTTATCCAGCGGAAAGTTTTGTGCATGCAGCAATGGAGACAACTTTCACCACCGGATAAATTGATTTTGCAAATTTTCTATCCGTCCAGTATCCATTTACGCTATTTGGTGATATGTGACAAAAACCCATAATCCCGAGACAGTATGTAGCCTCAGCGATAACCTCTAAGCTTTATCTCCCTAATTATGTTTGTCATGTGGCCTCAAATGTTTGATAAGAAGGAAAAATACCCAGAATTGCCAGTTAATAGTATTTAAAGGTCGGTGGGAGTTTCTTCATGGTACTCAACTACGTACTAATGAATGTATTTTATGAGCAATACAAGTCATAACTTGATTTCAAAATACAATATACCCCTGTATCTGTTTGATCATGGATTTGATCCGGCCGCGGCATAAGTCTGGGGAGTGCAATTCAGGGGGATTGTTGCTAACTTCAATTTTCATAGTTTTAGCCACCAGATTTAATCAAAGCCACTAAATCTACAACTATATAGCCACCAAATCTAACCATAACATGAAACATAAATCCACCGTATCTAGGGTTAGAGTTAGGATTGGTAGTTTTGTTCGCAACCATATTTTTGAAAATTTAAGTTAGCAACCAAAAATAAAATATTGGCAAGTCGGACAAAAGCTGCGCGCGGAACTTTCCCGGCCGGACTTTTTCCGCTCCCACACCGGTACTGTTTGAAATGTTATTATTCTTTTGGAGTTTGGACCATCAAATAATAATCCTGATTGATTTGTAATGCCAATAATAACGCATCTAAAAACACAGGAAATGTATCGTGAAAACTACCTTTGAACTTTCCTGTTGACTTTTCGAGGTAATCGGGTATACAAATTTTAGAAATATATTAGAGTAATAACTATTAAAGTGATCCATTAACTTCATAAGGTTCTTCCAAAAGTGATGAGACTTCAATCATAATACCAATATCATTGTATTAAAGATTCTTCTAGATGATGTGTGATATTTCCATTGAAAATAAAAATTTCCTTTACAAGTGAAACTTCATTTGGGGGACCGGACAACACATTTTTGTTTATACGGTCGGCTACCAAAAGTTAAAAGGAAATTATCTTACTGGCCCAAGCCGCCCAGCCAGTACCAGACCTCAAACAAAAATTGTAGAGCCTTGTTTAAAGTCACTAGCTCGTCTGCGTAAACAATGTACCTGGGTGAAAGGTTTGTAATCTCAACAGGAATGTGGAAGGACACGTCACATTGTAACAACAAGACGCATACAGTACATGTACAATGTATAGGCCTACTATGTTGCATAATATCTCGTACATTGCTCATTTCCTACTGAGAAGTTATACAGTTACATGCAAGACATGCATGAGTATGTACAGCAACATTATAAATGTCATAACGTTTTTCTGGACTTAAACATCAAATTTGATGAAAAGTTTGCAAGGATAAAACGTGTTCCAATTTCTTGCCCTAAATTCACTAAAAAACTGTTTTTTAGTTAATCATAGAAAATTAGCAGACAAACAAATGCAAAATTATCTTTCAAAAATACTCTAATTGTCATTTACTCATACATTATTTAAAGATCAAAACAAATGTATGCATTGACTTAAATTATATGAACAGTATACACTTTCATGTCTGAACCACAATCATTTTACTCAAATTAGCACTATGGTAGTGCTATAGATGAAAGAACTATTAAAGGGGCCTTGCAAAGTTTTAATTTTAAAAAATCAAAAATAAGATATGGAAGTGGGTGGGTGGGTGGGTCCAGGGCCATTTTGGATTTAAAATGTTAAAAATTGGAACCCCCCCCCCAAAAAAAAAAAATAATAATAATAATAAATTAAAAAATAAATAAATAAATAAATAAATAAATAAATAAAGATTTAGTGTCAAAAATTGCACTTTACTCGTCTCAAATCATATACATGTATATATATGATTTGAGTTTTGTGTCCATGTCAGAGGTGGATTTTTTAAAAAAAGTTTGGATAGGGGGGGTGGGTGGGTGGGTGGGTGGGTGGGGTAGCTCTATCCAAATTTTATTTGGATGCTTGGAATTTGTTTAACTTTGCAAGGCCCCTAAAACTTTACAAAATGTAACAAAAGGCTACTTAAATTGTGTCCTAAGAAATGTATTTATAGGTACATTGTAATTTGCAAAACTTTTCAGTGTAAAATACTATAAATGTACACGTTCACCAGAGAGGAACAAGAACAAAATACAAATCGCTAAAATTCAAAATCCTGACTTTTTGAACTAAAAAACAATTGGCCTATGACTATGAAAGATATAGAAAAAAAAAAGAAAAAAATATGTGAACCATTACAGAATGCAATACTGAATACGTACACCAGAAGGGAACAAGCACAAAATGCAACTGGTTGGATGAACTCACGACTTTTCAAACTGAAATGTTAACAAACAACTGGACTGGTTTTGTTTGTTCTCCCGTTATGCAAATACTGGAGGTTGGCAAAAGCGTTGTTAAAAGCTCTACTCAAACTACCTTCAAACAACCAACTATACAATAGGCAGTTCTGCATTACTTATATGCGGTAAGTCCAAGGCATAAATGAATGTACAAGTTCCTTTTCTAATTTATTGACCCAAAATTTAAAGTTTGCTAACTATCTGTTATCATACGGGATTAGGAAACACACTTCTGAGTTCTAAGAACCCGGAAATAATAAGGTTGTGATGACAAATTATTGCATCACTGGGCATATGTTGCAATAGTTTCTGTGTTGGTTTTAGTCTTTTACATAGTTTTGAGAAGTGTCCATGTTCAATCTGTTACATGTAAGTGTATTTTAAGTATACCACACAACATCATTGTGTGGGTTTGACAGGTCCTGATGACCATGCCATGGGTAGTAATAGTGCCAGCAATGTTAATGTACATGGTGACATACATGACTTGCTCTAAATCGCCAACCTAAAAAATACTTTAAATAGTAATAAATTACCGGTTCTGTATCAACTTTATTATATATACAGTACGAACATGAATTGTTTTTCTTCTTTTTCATATATTCCTGAAAAAATTGAAAGATAAAAATATCTGAACAAAACTACATGTAGCTTTTAGTTTAGTCCTTTTATGGCACATAATAAATTCAAATTCAAATTCAATGTCAAGTGAATGAAATTTAAAACTCCTAATGAAACATTAACATCTTAAATTACATCCAAATGAAGAAATTATTGCACCACCAAGCATTTCCCTTCTTCCTAGTAAATTGACACCTAGGGGAATAGAAAAAGACATCAAATTATAATCGTAATAAATGTGTGTTATTGAGTGAAATTAACTAACAGTCTCAACTACTTTAGAGAAGTTACCGGAATATAATCATGGAAAATAATCTGATAAGAGTAGAGGATTTGCAAAATGCACCAACTTCAGTTGCTTATAGCCCGGTCACATATCAACGGATTGCGCAAACGGATGTCAAACGGAGAGCTAAATTTTCCATCCGTTTCTTGTCCGTTCCTTGTCCGGTGATGTACGTTGTTCTATGTTTTGTACATGAAGCAATGGAGACGACTTTCATCACCGGATAATTTAATTTCGCAAATTGTCTATTCGTTGGGCATTCGTTTCCGCTATCCGTTGATATCTGACCGGGCCATTAATTACTAATCATTACAATATGAACAGCAATTAAACTTTGTAAAGTATTTTTGTGCTAGCATACCGATTATATAATTCCTTTTTTAGTTTGTTTTTGGACATGGAAATAACAACTCTTTTCATAATAATAATAATTATAGAGCGCAAATTGCAATTAGCCTCCAAGCGCTATTATCACTTCCCCGGTCACCGGATACATACCTTCTATCATTCCTGCAAACAAAGTGCACATTTTCAACTCCCTAGGGAGTATTCAAGCCAGTTGCTTGTTGGGTTCACACAGTGCAAAGGAACCACATTCCCATCCTTCTGGGTCCCTACATTATTTATACACAGAGAGCAATGCAGCACTTGGATTAATCGTCTTGCATGAAGGACAAACGTAATGGACACTACACTGGATGTGAACACAGAATCCCACTCGTTGGAGAGCGTGCGCTCTACCAATCTTGCCCACAGCATTTTCACAGTTCTCTTGATATACTAGGGCCAGTGGCGTAGCGACGGGGGGGGGGGGGGGGAGGAGCATGGGGGCAAGTGCCCTGCTCCCCCCCCCTCCCCCACCCCCAATAATTTGACAAAACAATAGAAAACATACATGTAAGGGGACAGTTTTTTAAATACATACGGTATGCCCCCCAATAATTGTGCTGCCCCCCCCCCCCCCCCCAAATCAGTCCAACGCTTCGCCACTGACTAGGGCTATGCAAATGCCCCTTCCTCAAAAAACTAACTTTCCATCAATAAACAGTTAATAAAGAGATACATTCACTGGCTGAAGAACAGGCAGGAGAAAGACATGATACTCATCGCAAGGTATAGAGACAATTTAAAGGAAATGGAGAAAATATTGCTTTAAATATTAATATTATGAACAGATTCACATTTTTTTTGCAGCCCAAAATTGGTTTTCGTTGATTTTACTTTTACATTTTAAATTGCATCTGAAGATCTGAAGTGGTACCGTAGTAGAAGATTCAAATTAAATGTTTCCTTGAAGTGAATTATGTGACTTCCTTGATCCTTCAAGTTCATTTCAAAGGGATAGTAGAGTTTTCGTCAAACTGAATTTTAGTAACTAAAACCTGCACCATTACAGTACAAACTAATAGTTATAACTCCACCATGCTCAAAAGGTATACTGTATACACATTTTTGTTTAAGTCAAACTATCGCCTGGCTAGACGATATATAAATAAAATATTTTGAATCAAATTTTACAACTATGAGAGCATTCGAAAGGGAATGATTCTCATTTCACATGTATGTTTTATTCAATGAACTTTCAAATGGAATTAAAACCAACCAATTTAGTGTCAAGGGGCATTTCGGGAAGTACCAATACTCAAGTGTACCTTTAACATTTAGACTCCAATAATTCTTGGAAAAGTTACGGCGATTTTATGGCAAAGGCAACTTCAATATCTGGTAATGATCCAATCATATCTCCAGGGAGATTCCTCTGCCAATTCAAACTCATTAAATCCATTTAATATTTCTTCAAATAAACAACAACAAATTGTTTCCATTAAATATTTCTCCGGAGTATACTTCTCCAGTGAAACGTTTTGTCAGTTGGGAAGGAGTAGGGGTGAATAATAATCATGTTTCCAGTTAGGGAACCTTGTAGAAATTCAATTTTGGTCTCTTTTATTTTTGACAAATATTCATCAAATTATGAATAATGACTATCTGAGAATTTGGCATTACAAAGAGTAGGCTCTCGAGCCTATTTTACGTTCAAGATGGAATACAACTCAATTCAGCAAAACATCTACTTTATAACCACGTGTTTAATGGCCTTTTCACTCTAACCAGACAATTTCTCCTTAAAATGTTACTTCAAATTTTCCTTACTTAGATGAAAATGATGACAATCTTCAGGAAAATATAAATATTTCCCAGAAGTACATGTAAGAGATTATTGATAGATAAACAACAAATTTGGAAAGTAATAACTTTGACTTCTTTATGTTATTCTTTCTAAAGTGCAAAACTTAGAGACAACATAACATTTGTAAGTAATATGTTATTTCCTTTTGCATAACTTTATGAAAATCGAGGCATGTAATGAACTCAAATGTATGAACGTTGTTTCAAGTGTTATCTAAATTTGTAATCATCAAAAACATTCTTATCTATCATAGTTTTCATTTGAAAAATACAATTATCCTTCAACCTTTCCAATTCAGATGTAAAAATTCTACCAGAATGAAGAATGCAGTTATCAAAAAAAAAATTCCATGAAAAAATACAATCAATGCAGGAATTAATTTTTTATTTTAGGGGGCTACTTTTTCAATCTGATGGATATCACAAAATATTTCACATAATACTTCCTATGCCATGGCAATTTTAGGGGCTACCTCCTGATTTCAGGGGGCTATTTTGAATTAGGGGGCAAAATCGCCCTCAGTCCCCGTATATTTCCTACCCTGAATACAATCATACTTGTTCAATTCAAACATCAAAATCCTACAAAAAGGCAAAATGCAGCACATAAAAAAACAAGTTTTCCATGAGAAAATACAATCACGCTTCAACCTGTTCAATTCAAACGTCAAAATTCTACCAAAACTGGAACTAATAAATGTACAGTAATATATATCATTCATCAAAAAAACATCTGTTGTTCATTTCAAATTTGCCCAGACAAATCAAGATCAGCCACTTGGGGTTGGTGCTAAAGGTCAAAGGTCAATGTTCAACATCTGTATTTGACACTGAGGAAGGTCCTTCTGGGGAAGAACTGTCATCAAACATTTGGAAATGGCCAAATTACTGTTCTTTGACCCAAAAATCACACACTGGTGATGGAGACTGTCATAACCTTCTACTTACATTTTTATGTAGCAGTAGCCTTTGTCACAGTCTTGTTGGATTATATTTTCTTCCATACATATTTTTAAATTCTGTTCTTTGACCCAAAATTTAGGCAAAAATCATACACGGTGATGGAGGCTGTCATAACCTTCTACTTACATCATTTTTACATGTACATTTTTATGTAGCATTAGTCTTTGTCAAAGTCTAGTTTTCTAGTCTAGTTTCTTACATTTTTCCTCCAAAATCTACCCATTATGTTTTCAATTATTGGGGTGGGGGGGGGGGGGGGGGGGGGGGGGGGTGGTAGAGCTCAGGAGGGGCACGTGCCCCCCATTACCCCCGTTCACCTCAGTACAGCACTTGACAAGTCCTGCATTTTAGAAAACACCATTTCCTCCCAAATTTGCACTTTGATATCTTACGATTTACAGTTCCTGTATTTGTTTGGGGGTTTTTTTCATACAAAGGGCATTATTTCCTGCTGGAAATATTGAACTTCTATTAACTTGTTCAAAAAAGCATGAAATAATGATAGTATTCACCTCTTTGATTCCTACATGTACATGTAGATGCTAGTTCCCAAAGATTTAGTATGGTTCATTGGGTTTCAACAGCTACATTGACCCATGACCATGATCAACTCAAGTCACATATCACAATACTCATAGAATAAGACCAGCTGATTTCTTTCTCAACGGAGACGAACGAATTGAAAATCGTCGTCGGGCATCCGTTTACGCTATCCAGTGATAAATGTGACTGGTCCTATACTAGGAACTTGACTTATTAAGCTATTCATGTAGACTCTTCTAAAAGAATTGGGTTAAGCAGATTCTCACAATTTAAATTGGCACTCAGAGGGTTAACAAATAAAAACACTTGTAGAAAC